>CM076685.1:105997063-106297063 GCA_038501925.1 Xenopus petersii | reverse complement strand
AATTTTTTAACCTGTCCGATCGACTGAAAGGCTGATTAGCATGGCAAAAAAAATTTCGTGACACTCCACATATGGTCCAAAAATCGTACAAAACTGAGTTTCGTATGATCATATCTGCACGTCTATTTCCAGCTTTACAAAAGAACAATGGGAAGGTAACCAGATAGCAGCTCCCTAACACAAGATAACAGCTGCCTGATAGTGATGGGCGAATTTGTCCCGCGAAATTCGCAAAACGGCAAAACATTTGTGAAATGCGAATTTTGATGCCTAAATCAATTTTGACACCCGTGTCAATTCTGATGTTGACGTGCGTCGGTTTTGACGCGAGCTACCTTTCCGTCGTGTGTCCAAAAAAAAATTTTCGCTGCAGTTTTGGTAATTTGTTAGCCGGCAGTGAAACGCGGAAATTCACCGCAAATTTGCACCTGGTGAATTTATTCGCCCATCACTATTACCTGATAGATCTAACAATACCACTCAATAGTAAAATCCAGGTCCCACTGAGACACATTCCTTTACATTGAGTAGAAGAAACAACAGCCTGCCAGAAAGCAGTTCCATCCTAAAGTGCTGGTAGGATACAGGTTGTTACGCACGTGGGTTTAGTTAGTTCAAAGCATATTGGAATGAGAAATTGCCTGGATTGCCACTGTATTTTGGGATGACTTTTCTTCTGTGAATACACATTTGTGAAGAAATACAGATTTTAATTAAACCGACAACATAAAAGAAATGTTTGTAATCTAGTTTCAATTTCCCTTTCTGTTCCAGTTTATCATGGTTACAAAATACTATTTGTTACTTTTGCAAAACCCCCAAAAGTGACTGTCATTTAAAAAAAAAAAACAAAAAAAAATTTTTTTTCACAGACCTTGTGTATGGAGAAGAGAGATCTCATTTTGAAGTCAAGATACTCACCTTAATACGGTCACATGGTGATTACATAGGATTTTGGAGATTACTTAGTGGCCACACACAGGCTGAAATATTTCCATCTCTTAATCATGGAACTATATCAAAATCCACAGTAATTGATCACTAATCCAAATCCTTTAAGTGCAAGTGGCAGATTATTGGTCGGCCAAGACATAAATGGTGAGACATCTCTCATGAGATCCAGTCATTGCCATTTGACCAAGTAAAGCTGGCCATACATGCCAAGATCTGCTTGTTGGGTAAAGTCACCTAAATGAGAGGATCTCTACATTATATGCCCACCTAGGGCCCAACAATCTGATCTCAATGACAGTAATATGGGGGGCTGGCGCAAGGACCGAATTAACAAACTGATGCAATCCTCACTTCAAAGGGGATTTTTAAACATGTCCAAATGATATCGGGCTGATTTTCAGCAACTCAAGCTTTTATTGGCCTGTGTATGGCCACCTAAAAGGGGTTGTTCAAACAACTAGTTGTTTTCAGTTGGATCACCAGAATCAACGACTTTTTCCAATCACTTTCTATTTTCTATGTGTCACCGTTTTTCTAATATTAAAGTGTAAAGTTTAATTTTTTACCTTCTAAAGCAGAATCCCTGGGTTTCATTACAGGCAGCTGTTAGAATTGATACAATTGTTGCTAATATTCCCACAGATACTGCTGAGAAATGTATAGACTAATTGTATCAACTAAATGTTGCAAAATGATAACTGATCAGAATCTGTACCTGAATTACTGAGTAGGGATGGGCAAATTTGACCGGTTTCGTTTCGCCAAAAATTCTCCGCCAGCGAAATGTCGCAGACGCCCATTAAAGTCTATGGGCGTCAAAATAATTTTGTCGCGCGGCGAAATTATTTTGTCACGCGTCTTTTTTTTTTTTTGACGCACGTCTCCATATGGGCGTCATTTTTTCGGCGAAACGAGGCGAAAAAATTCGCCCATCCCTATTACTGAGCTGTCAGACTGAAACACCAGAGACAGGAACCTTCAACTTTAAACTTAGATTTTGGAAAAACAGTAAAAAATAAATAATAGAGAGTAATTGAAAAAATCTTTATTTCTGGGGAACAATCTGAAAACAACTGAACTGAAAAAAAGTGTTTGGAAGATGAACAACTCTTTATGTGTGTGGCCAAGTCACTTGTGACTGTGAGTTGTTAAATTATTGTAAGATCCCTGTTATGGACGGAGTGCCGAACCCAGAACTAGCACCAAGGCCCTGGTCGTGGCTCACTCTTCCACCTATAACAACCACCTTTTGTTTCAGGAGGAGCCTTCCTCTACTTGGGTGCCGCCAGGTCTTATCGTGAGAGGACCAGGGAGAGAGTTCTGGGCAGGCAAGCGAACCAAACATTGTAACTGGAACGGAGAACAAGAAGGTCGAGGGACAGGCGGGTCGATACCAAACAGGAGAAGCAGTACAGATTCAAGAGACAAGAGAGTAGTCAAGGTCACAAGCCAAGTCAAACACACCAATATCACAGTACAAGGCAGGATCCAAGAGAGTCATCAGTACACAGGCAAAGGTCAGGACAGGCAGCGAACTACAAAAGATCAGGGGCAGGAACAAATCAGAAACACTCAGAAATCACACCCAGGAACTACTGAAAATAGACCTTACGTTGGGCAACGTGAAAAGGGACATGTCACCTTTAAATATTTTAACTTTGCGTCAAACGCGATGACATCAGACACAATGCTTGTGTCAAACACGGAAGCTGCACGAGCACATGTCATTCAGGATTCGGCGTCCCCAACGTGGGTGTGATGGGCTCACATCTGTCCAGCGTTTTGTTTCCTCCTCCAGAAGCAATAGCACCACACCCACTTGATCAACATCTTAATATTCTTAATTTCACCACAATAGCAAGGTCTAAAATGATCAGGTCTGAGTAAGATAAGTTGATATAACAGTAACCCTGCTATGGTTCAAAGAGAGTGCAAGAAAGCAAACAAAAGCTCACATCTCACAATACACAACACCGAAAATGCTGTCTCTAGAGCAGGGGACCCCAAATTTTTTCCACCCATGAGCAACATTCAGATGTAAAAAGAGTCGGGGAGCAACACAAGCATGAAAAATGTTCCTGGTTAGTGCCAAGTAACAGTTGTGATTGACTATTGGTAGCCCCTATGTGGACTGGCAATCTACAGGAGGCTTTGTAGTAGTAGTACACCGGGTTTTTATGCAATTCAAAAATAAGCACCTGCTTTGAGGACACTGAGAGCAACATCCAAGGGGTTGGAGAGCAACATGTTGCTCATGAGCTACTGGTTGGGAATCACTACTCTAGAGCATTCCAAGTAGCAGCTGCTATCTTGGGCCATACAAAATAGAAACTATAAGCTTTACATGTTCACTGTGCAGACAGGCCCTGAAAAGGTATTTTAGGAGACAATGACCAACCTAGAGACCCACTGAGCTTCGCACAATGGGGCAGTTTAAGGAAAAGCCAATTGTACTGGATGCTGCAGACTCAAAGCTGTAAAAGAGAAACAATACCCGAAAATATGCCATGGTTGTATTTCAGTCATCTACATGTATGAATTTACACACATTTTTTGAACATTAAACAATATATGAAACACAAAAATGCTGGTTTTGTAATTGGAAAATGCCCTTACTACCACCCATAGAGGAGATACATACTGAACTCAAGTATGAATAACTATACACAACGATATCACAAGGGGAGCACAAGTCCCAATATACCCATAACCAATCAGTCTCCCCGGCCCAGAAACTACTGAAAATAGACCTTACGTTGGGCAACGTGAAAAGGGACATGGTGCCTTTAAATATTAACTTTGCACCTAACACGATGACGTTGGACACTCTCCCCGACCCACAAAAGATAAGAGATGGACTCATTCCAATGACTGGCAGCTCACCATATTGTATGCTCACTTGCCTTAATATGTAGCATGTCTTTTATTCTAGATAAACATTCTCCTTAACCTCTCCTCCCTCTCTGCTATGACCCTATTCGTCTTTCTTATCTAAATTCATGTTCCAAAAATGTTAAAACTTGCAAAAAATGCTGCCTTATTTTTGAAGCTATATGAATAATGCTGACTTTCCTTTTTCTATGGCTCTAGGGACTCGTCAGATCTTGAATTCAGTTATAGTTTCAAGATATGTCTCTTGTTGCGGGTTGATTTGTCCTTCCTTTTTTTTTTTTTTATTAGCTAAGTCAAATCCATCATTTTAAAGCACTGGACAACTAATAGTGACACACATTTTTGGGGAGATGCAGTCTGTGGTGATTTTACCAAATGTGAGAACTTTCTGTCTAGTTTGTGTTAGTTAGCTCAGTTTACTCTGGTTTACCAACTAGCCCAAGCACTTCTGAATGCTTTGGAGGGGTCTTCAGGATCAATGTGATCATAGCTATAAACAAGCTGAAAAAAAGAACAGCAGCCTCTTATTCCCAGGATACAAGCAGTGCACTGTGTCACTGCCATGATACTTTCAATTAGAACCATGGCAGCCAGTTATCCTTCCAACTGCAGTCACTTCACATTCCTAAAAAAAGAAAAGCAACTCTTTATGGTAAACACTTCTAATGGTAGTATGAAAGTCATTCTTCCCCAGTAATACCCAACTACTGGCATATCTGTCTACTGTAGACAGAGCACCCCTATGGTGTTCCAAGTATTCAATCAAATGAGTAAAAATCAGCTGCCAATGGAAAGAACATTTTTAGACAGAGACATCAACAAACGCGTGTGTCTTGGAGCTCTGTCAACTGGGGTTTTAGTTCCATTTATACCTTGTCGCCTTGATTTTCATGCCACCAAAAAAGATTTCAGAACAGATGGACAATTGTGCCTCAGATGGCAATTTGGCAAGGGGTAGCTCAGGCTGCAAACAGAAAACCAAGTACTCTAATGATACACTGCATATTGCTGATCACCAGCTCACACTTGCAGAGTAGACCTGCAAAGTCAGGAGAATATTCAGTACATACTGCATGTAGACATTGCATTGCTTCACTAGATACTTAGGGAAAAGGGCCAGCCATAAAGGTGAATGGCAATAGCCCAGAAAGTGTGTAGAGGATGGAAAGGTGCAGAGAGCTGTCTATTAATTCAAAACCATGATCACTAGGGCTTCGCACATTCAGTTGAGAGTTTTTAAGTACTTTTCAAGTCCCCAACCTTTTTTACTCGTGAGCTACATTCAAAAATAAAAAGAGTTGGGGAGCAACACAGGCGTGCAAAAACTTCCAGGGGGTGCCAAAAAAGGGCTGTGATTGGCTATTTTGTAGCCCCTCTGTGGACTGGCAGCCTACAGGAGGCTCTCGTTGGCAGTACACTTGGTTTTCATGCAACCAGAACTTGCCTCCAAGCCTGGAATTCAAAAATAAGCTCCTGCTTTGGGGCCACTGGGAGCAACAACCTAAGGGTTGGTGAGCATCATCGTGCTCACGAGCTACTGGTTGGGGATCACTGACTTAGAGCGTCCCTTAAAGCACTTGTTTTACAAAAGGTCTGTGTAGTCTGAGTTCTGCTGTGTGCCCACGACTTCTCATGGGGAGTCCCATGACAGGCAACATCTCTGAAATGAAAGTTGACTTTGTCCCTCTCTTATGAATGCATGTGTGTTGTGAGAGCGGTGGGGATTGTCCCAGGTAATCATGTGACTTCAATCTGCTTTATCCTAATTAAAATACATCAATCTGGTCATGTTTTATTGCAGAGAGCTTTACACAGAGCTCCATTGTCCTTCACATTCTATAGATTTCTATAGGGAAGAACTAGGCATTTTATTAAGTACCAGTTTATGGAAAACAAATGGTTTTAGAAAAAAAAAATATAACCTGTTTGTAAGTAGGGATTATGTTCTGTTTAAACAGCCAGTGGAATATTAGTTGGCACTCATAACGTTCCTCCAAAAATTAAAATTAAATCTTTGGAAAGGGACAACCTTGTGCTTGTTAAAAGTTGAATAATTACTTATAACATAAGAACATCTGAAAACCTGCATAAAAATTAAGAGATGTAGATTCAACCACTTTCTTGTTAGTTGATGAGAACTAGCTATGACATGGCTAGTGACATCCAAATGCCTTGTCAATCAGTGCACCCCCCCCCACTGGCACCCCCTAGCCTAGGCAAAGCCGTAGTTTCCTTGTGGCCAAGTTCAAGATAGGTCATAGTCATAGCGGTTATTAAGAACATACATAGTAGCCAGGCCCCACTGCACACTACATACACATATTTATTGCCACCAATATAATCTTTTAGCGCCGTCTGTAGTCCTTCTGGGTTTCTTTTCAACTTCTTAATCGTACAAAATCAACTTTTTACAACGTTCGTAAACTCTTCCAGCAGATGGTCCACATTACTCTTCCTACCATGTCCGTATCATATAAACTAGTAGCTTGTGAGCAACATGTTGCTCTTCAACCTTATGGATGTTGCTCTCAGGGTCCTCAAAGCAGGTGCTTATTTTTGAATTTCAAGCTTGGAGGCAAGTTTTAATTACATAAAAACTAAATATAGTGCCAAGTAGAGTCTTTTGCAGGTTGCCAGTCCACATAGGGGCTATCAAATAGCCAAACACAACCCTTATTTTGCTCTCCAAGGGAGTTTTTCATGCTTGTGTTGCTTCCCAACTCATTTTACACTTGAATGTTGGGGACCCCTGGTATAAAGCATACTTTGTTTCACTTTTAGATTAAACCTGATAATTAACCATAATATCTTTGAATAATAAAATCAATATACCTCTCTCTTGTTAGCAATTGTTCTCCTATGAAATCCCACATTACTTTCTGCATTCCGTCTTTTAATTGCTTGATTGTTATAAGCATTTGCAGTCTGACAAACTGTTCTTCAAATTTGCCCAGAACAACCAGATATCAATTCAATAGCCAATGATAACCCTCTTAATTTTAGCACAACACATTACACAAAGGTATACTATGCTAATATTGTTGGTGTTCACAATGATTCAGAGAGCCACCACCTCCCATCCTCAGGTGAATTGCAGTCCAACACTGAGTGAACGCCCTTATAGGCACCTTCATGATTGTCTCAGGACAAAACTACAAGGGGGAGTAACAATCATGCATGCATATAGATCGCCCACCCTGAAATCAGAAGGTGACATCATCAGAGGCCTGGGGTGACATCATCAGAGGATCGGGATGAAATCAGGAAAGGAAAAAAAATTCATAAGAGCAGAATACTGTGCAAAACCAGACCCTACTTGAAGGTAGACCAGACCCTACTTGAAGGTAGATCCAGAACAACAACAATGTCCTGCCCACTCAGTAACCACCTTGCACTGGGTTAATCCCCACACTTTGGCCTTAGACATTGGGTTCTGGCTACACAAAATAACTCTTTCAGGTTAAAACAAAATAATACAGTAAGGCCAAAACATAATCCCACATGCAGTACTTGAGTGACCTCAGCGGGAAGAAGGGGCAAGATGAAAAAACTACAAGTAATTGAGATTGAGGCGCTTGGGCAATATGGAAGAGGAACAAGGATAAAATTTAGCATCAGTGTCCATGGCCTGTTGCAACACTCCCCCGTGCAATTCCCCTGTAACACTTTTTTGTAAGTGCAGGTATTCCACTTGGGAGACCATCACGGCAGTGGAGATGAAGGCAGGATGGACTGGTACTGAAAGCTAAATATTGCTTGATCAGTCTTAGACACAGCACAAAGATAGCACTGCATAGCTGGGGGAAGTAAAGGGGACCAAAACAGCTCCCAAGCATACAGCTAATAATTTAGCTGAATCCGACTTTCTAAGAAGACTTTTTAATTGATAGAGCAAATAGCAAAATTGGAACTGCAAACGGCTGTGGATACAAGTAGATACAAGGTCATCCTTTGTGGAATATATTCAAGGAAGGACAAACAATGATGACAATACATTAGAACTGGTGGTGCTTGCACCCTATAGTTATTCACTCATGCAGTCATCTTCATCAAATCTTCATTTTATAGGCCACCATATCCATGTTATTCACCAAGGAATTCACAAAATTTTGTGTGGAACAATATACTTGCTGGTGTTAATATTACATGTTTTTTTTTTCCTTGCATGCAACACATTCTTCTGGCACACCCGTGGAAAGATACTGAAGAATGGAGTTCTATGGAGCAGATCTGGGTGCACGTCTGGATACAGCAGGGAGTTGCAATCAGATGCTATTGGTAAGTTGATCAATAGCAAACTTTGTACCTTTTTTTTTCATTATACTGCATTTGACTGAAAAACCAAGGATGTTACTGTGTTGCCAGCAATTGGGTTATGAGATTAAGCCTGAATAAATGTTATTAGTGCAATACTCCCAGCTGTATTTATTGTGCTCAGTTCAATCACAATCACAAGCCCATTCTTCTCTGCTCCTTCCACTGTGCTAGTGCTTTGTGTTATTATTACTATCCAGTAGTGACAGGTGAATAAATTCGGCAGGTGTAAATTCACGACAAATTTCCACATTTCGAATATATTCTCAAAAATTCGCCTGTGAAAATTACGCTGCGTCAAAAAAATGTGCCAAAATTGTCTTGCGCGTTAAAAATTGTCGCGTGGCAAAATTATCCGGACACCCATTGACTTTAATGCATTTGGAAAAAATAGGTGAGTCGATAAAAATTGTTGCGGGCATCAAAATTGAAAATAATTTTGTCGCCCATTGACTTCAATGTGTTTTCGCGTTTTTTTCGCCGCTTCATGAATTTCGTGGTAAATTTGCGAAATATGCAACAATATTATAGCAGTGGAGCCAACGCTCCTTCTGCCCTTCTGCCAATATTTTATTGGAAAACCTCTTGACAACCAACAGAACACAGGTAAGACTCTGCATGTTAGATCTGGCAAAATTGACACCCATCAAAATTATTTTGGCGCCCATTGACAATGTGTTTTGCGTTTTTTCTTGCTGTTTCGCAAATTTCGTGGTAAATTTGCAAATTTTTCGGCGAAGTGCAATAGGGCAAATTTGCCCATAACTACTATCCAGCTAATTACCCAGTGCCCACTAACAGGGAAATAACAGCTATTGCCCGTATATTCCTGACTTGCACCTGTCCCAGTTGAACCGCTGACAAATGCAGTAACATTACACTAACAAGTTAATGACTGTTCATGTGAATGGATTATTAGGGTCATGAAAGGCAACACTTGGCTATTCTGTCTGACATAACAACACCGCACCTAAACTTGTGCAAATGACATTCCCCAAGTGAGCAGTTTGTTATGTCAGAGACAGTTGGTTCTGCAAGCTGAGCTGCCCAAATACCATACCTCCCAACTGTCCCTTTTTCGGAGGGACAGTCCCTCTTTTGACAGCTCAACCCGCAGTCCCTCATTTGTACTGGAAAGTCCCTCTTTTCTATGCACTGAACAGCCAGAAAAAGAAACAAAGTTTCTCACTTAATTGGCTTTTAGCAGAGAGCCCAGAACAGCTAACAGGTGCAAATAAGATACTTTGTAACAATTTTGAGACACAAAAACACAGTTTAGATAAGGGGAAATATTTTCAAACTTTCATTACCTGCCAAATTTTGTAAAACAAACATGGTAATTAGGGGGTGTGGCCACAGAAAGGGGTGTGGTCAAAAAATTGCTGCACTACGTGCGGGAAAAAAAATTGTCCCTCTTTTTACTAAAATGTTGGGAGGTGTGCAAATACTAATGCCGGCACAACTGTCCCCCGCTGCCAGTGATATTCAAAACCCAGTTCTTTCTCACTGCATGTGTTCTATGGGATGGCGGATGGATGAACTGGCAGTTAGGTAGGTTAAAAAAAAAGTAAAAAGGTTGAACTTGATGGATGTGTGTCTTTTTTCAACCTAACTTACTATGTTACTATGTTACTATGTTACTATGAACATCCAAGCAACATCGTCTGCTTGGATAGACGAAACCAAAGAATGTTTATTTGAAGTGACAAACACACACATACTAGGAGCTAGACGTGCCCAGACCATGGGCTTCCACTTATTTTCCTAAGGCCACAGCTATGGTCACCTGGCACGATTTAGGGCTGAGACACACGAGCAGATTCGGGGGATTAGTTGCCCGGCGAAAAATCTCCTCTTTTTCGGGGTGACTAATCTCCCCAAACTGCCTTCCCCTGCCTTCCTGCCGACTAGAATGGAAATGCCGGCGGGATGGAAGTTAGATCGCTTTGTTTTCTGAAGTTGTCCGAAGTTTCCTCGTGAGGCAACTTTGGCCGACTCTGGAAACTAATTGATCCGGGTTCCATCCCGCCGGCGATTTCCATTCTAGCCGGCGAGAAGGAAGGGGAAGGCAGTTCGGGGAGATTATATAATCTTTCAAGGAAAAAGAAAAAGGACCTCCTGTGTCTGAAACGTCACTATGCTACACTTGTGATTAAGGCCGTTTTATCGAAAACTGTGGGTGCTGGACTAATTTCTTTGCCTCTATTAGCCGTGCATACAGGTGCACTTTAAGTATGCTAAAACTTTTAAATATGAATTAAACCCAATAACATTATTTTGCCCCCAATATGAATCCATACAGCTAAGTTACCATCAAAAACAAAGAACTGTTTTATTATTACAGAGAATGAGGAAATCATTTTTAAAAATGTTAATACTTAAAAAGGAGTCTATGGGAGATGGACTTCCTGTAATTTGGTACATTCTCCATAATAGCAATATATAACAATATAAGGGATCTCAAATCTGTATTTTATGTTTTTAAAAAAATCTAGGGCTGATTTTAGGCCAGGCTTTTAAAGCAGGCATTTTTGTATTATTATTTTTATAACAATATCAACTGAAACTGGGAATAAGATTAAGAACTAAACCATAGCATTGCTGATGAATATCTAAAGCGCAATAAAAGAACAACGAGGCTACATTATTATACCAAGCAAGAGAAAATCTCAATGTTACAAATATGTTTGTCTTAACTCCGAAAAAAAACACGCAAAAATGTCTAAAGCCGGCTTCTGCTGTAATTAAGTGCTGGAAAGTTTGTAAACATATATTGCCTTATATTGGGCCATTAAACGAGCCCTTCCATACAAGCGGAGTGTGGAAACTTGGCTTTCTCCAGCCCCCAACTAAGAAATTCAATCCTCCACGACTTGTTTTAAAGCCAATAAATAGTTACATGCTGCGGTTTTGCTGGAGCCTCCCTTAAAAACCAGCCAGCCCTTCTCTATTCTAAAACAACAATTACTGAAATGTCAGACTTGGGCCGTATGTAACTGTATATGAGAATAGCAGGACCTAAAGCAGGGCTGGGGGAACGGGAGCTGGCATAGTCACTCAGCTAAACCACGGAAATCATCAGATTTAAAAACATACAACTTACTGATTTCCCAAAAAAGAGGGGGGGGGGGGGGAATTAAAAAATCAGTGGGGTCAGTGAGAGCTTTTTAAGGTAAAAAAGAGAAGGGAAAGTAAATATAATACATACTAAATATGACAAAGAGGAACTTCGTGCAAAATGCTGACACTGGCTTTCACATTATTTTCTTTTAAAGGGATACTGTGCTTCCTAAATTGCCTATTGGATTAATATTGTTTTATGTTTCATACACAACTCGGGGCCCATTTACTTTGCTCGAGTGAAGGAATAGAATAAAAAAAAACTTTGAATTTCGAATGTTTTTTTGGCTACTTCGACCTTTGACTTTGAATCGAATGATTCGAACTAAAAATCGTTCGACCATTCCATAGTCGAAGTACTGTCTCTTTAAAAAAAAGCTTTGACCCCCTACTTCGACACCTAAACCCTACCGAGGTGCAATGTTAGCCTATGGGGAAGGTCCCCATAGGCTTTCTAACTATTTTTTGGACGAAGAAAAATCATTTGATCGATGGATTAAAATCCTTCGAATCTTTCGTTCGATCGAACCATTTGCGGTAAATCCTTCGACTTCGATATTCGAAGTCAAAGGATTTACATTCAGCAGTCGAATATCGAGGGTTAGTTAACCCTCGATATTTGACCATATGTAAATCTGCCCCCTCATGCTGGCAGTTTTAGGTTATTAAACATGTACGGGTAGGTTGCACATTATTATTATTATATTATTATTATTATTATTATTATTATAGTAGGTTGGATTCTAACTTTTTGCAGCCTCGGGGTATAATAAAATTCGAAAAATGCAAGTTTTTTTCCCCACTAAAAATTCGGATTTTATAGTTAAAAAAAGTTTTTAGCATTTGGACTTTAATAAACAACCCCCTGAATAAACCCAATATTCATTTGCCTCCAATAACAAATAATTATATCTTAGTTAGGATCAAGTACAAGGTACTGCTTTATTAGTATAGAGAAAAAGGAAATCACTTTTAAATATTAGAATTATTTGCTAATAATGGAATCTAGGGGAGATGGCCTTCCTGTAATTTGGAGCTTTCTGGATTAAAGGGGTTTCTGAATAACAGATCACACACACACACATACACACACATATATATATATATATATATATATATATATATATATATATATATATATATATATATATATATCTGTATATATATATACTGTATATATACTGTGTGTGTGTGTATATATATATATATATATATATATATATATATATATAGCAGTCCACAAAAGCACTCACAGCAGCCGCCATAAATCGTATATCAACAAGTCTTTATTTTTGCATGGTGTATCAACGCGTTTCGGCTCACCTGGAGCCATCGTCAGGCTCCAGGTGAGCCGAAACGCGTTGATACACCATGCACAAATAAAGACTTGTTGATATACGCTTTATGGCGGCTGCTGTTAATGCTTTCGTGGACTGCTATAATCAATTTTGTTTAGCACCCGGCAAATTGCTACTTGTAGATAAATTCTACGTATATATATATATATATATATATATATATATATATATATATATATATATATATATATATACTATATATATACTACTCTATATATATATATATATATATATATATATATATAGTAGTGAAGCTTGCATTCTACTTGCAGAACTGCACAAAACCCAGCCAAGCTCTGTCACCTCAAATGACCAGAAAATCAATGCTGAAAAAAAAAACCTCGGATCTAAAGGCTTGTGGTCAAAAGAACATTCCCCCGGCCACACCTCACAGCTCTCGCACCACTTTATTGGCACCGCAGCATTCAGCGCACAGCCCAGCCATGTCCTAGGGCGATAACTGTGTTCATATTACAGCCGATAGCTTGGGGAGAGATTGTTTTTCCACATTTCTGCTCGGAGTGTAGTTACACAAACACAAAAGGGAAAGCAAAAATAAAGCAGTTAAAATGAGAGATAAGGAAAGGCCGCAAAACTGGCAAGTCAGGAAAAGACAATAAATGGAGAAACAGGACCTGTCTCATGAATGCAATTAACCACTAATTTTCACCGCTTTAAGCGCTTACTAAATAAAACATGGATAAACCGTTAGCTCTTGGGGGGAGAGGGTAAACCCTCAAATTTCTGGATAAAAAAAGGAGCAAGACATCTGCTTTCAAATGCTGTCTGCTGATCTACTGTGGGTTATACAAGAAGTGGAGCACACTTTGCACCTGTTAAAGGGCTTGATCGCCTTGAAATTAATTTTTTTTAGCATGAAATGGACATTGATATTCTGAGACAATTTACAACTGGTTTTAATTTTTTTGTGGTTTTTCAGTTATTTAGCTTTTTGTTCTGCAGGTCCCAGATTAAAATCCTAGAGGGTCTCTGGCTGTTAGGACCTTGTTTACCCTAGCAACCAAGCAGTGGTTTGAATGTGAGATTGGAATATAATTAGAAAAGGGACTAAAAAGAAAGATAAGTACAGGTATGGGATCGGTTATCCGGAAACCTGTTATCCAGAAAGCTCCGAATTACGGAAAGGCATCTCCCATAGACTCCATTATAATCAAATTATCGAAATTTTTAAAAATCATTTCCTTTTTCTCTGTAATAATAAAACAGTAGCTTGTACTTGATCCAAACTAAGATATAATTAATCCTTATTGGAAGCAAAACCATCTTGTGGCATTTATTAAGAGGCAGATGTATTAAGGGTCGAATATCGAGGGTTAATTAACCCTCGATATTCGACTGGCGAATTAAAATCCTTCGACTTCGAATATCGAAGTCGAAGGATTTTGCACAATTCGTTCGATCGAACGATCGAAGGAATAATCGCACGATTCGAAGGATTTTAATCCATCGATCGAAGGATTATCCTTCGATCAGAAAAAACTTGGAAAACCTATGGGGACCTTCCCCATAGGCTAACATGGACTTCGGTAGCTTTTAGGTGGCGAACTAGGGGGTCAAAGTTTTTTCTTAAAGAGACAGTACTTTGACTATCGAATGGTCGAATAGTCGAACGATTTTTAGTTCGATTCGAAGTCGAAAGTCGAAGTAGCCCGTTCGATGGTCGAAGTAGCCAAAAAAACACTTCGAAATTCGAAGTTTTTTTTCTTCTATTCCTTCACTCGAACTTAGTGAATGGGCCCCTTAATGTTTACATGATTTTTTGATATACTTAATGTATGACAATCCAAATTACCGAAAGATCTGTTATTCAGAAACTCCAGGTTCTGACCGATCTGGTCCATAACTGTAAATGTGAGGTTGAAGATGGAGCATTTTTGGATTCTGACTTTTGCAGCCTCAGGGTATAATAAATCCCAAAAAATGCAAAATTTTTCCCACTAAAAATTCGGTTTTTATAGTTTTTAGCATTCTGACTTTAATAAAAAAAACCCTGAATCAACCCAATTATCATTTGCCTCCAATAAGGAATAATTATATCTTAGTTACGATCAAGTACAAGCTACTGTTTTATTATTACAGAGAAAAATAAAAATCACTTTTAAATATTCAAATTATTTGCTAATAATGGAGGCAATGGGAGATGAGCTTCCTGTAATTTGGAGCTTTCTGGATAAAAAGGGGTTTCTGGATAACAGATCACATATATAATATATATATATATATATGCCAGCACTCAGAAAAAAAAATAAATGTGCCTGGGTGCACGATCAGTAGATAAACATTACTAGACAAAAGGGGATCAGCACTCACAGGTCTTAGAAAAATAAAAAATAATTTATTAAAGAGCTATGGACTAACGTTTCGGCTCAAAGTAGCAAAACAAACAGTAAAGATTGTTTAAATGCACATACTGGCGAGAAAAACACAGCAATGATTATGGGGCAAATTCATCAAGGGTCGAATATCGAGGTTTAATTAACCCTCGATATTCGACTGGGAATGAAAATCCTTTGACTTCGTATATCTAAGTCGAAGGATTTTGCGCAAATACTTTGATCGAACGATCGAAGGAATAATCGTTCGACCGAACGATTAAATCCTTCGAATCGAACGATTCGAAGGATTTCAAACCAACGATCAAAGGATTATCCTTCGACCAAAAAAACTTAGCCAAGCCTATGGGGACCTTCCCCATAGGCTAAACGTTGGGTTTGGTAGCTTTTAGGTGGCGAACTAGGGGGTCAAAGTTTTTTCTTAAAGAGACTTCGACTATCGAATGGTCGAATAGTCGAACGATTTTTAGTTTGAATCCTTCGATTTGAAGTCGAAGTCGTAGTCAAAGGTCGAAGTAGCCCATTCGATGGTCGAAGTAGCCAAAAAAACACTTCGAAATTCAAAGTATTTTTTCTGTTATTCCTTCACTCGAAGTTAATGAATTGGCCCCTATGTGTATGCATCGTCATATATTAAGCAACTATCATTCTCATAAAGGATCACTCATTACAGGTAATTTCTGCGACCTATGTTACAATATGTTTCAAAAATGAGAAAAAAGATCTAATAAATGGCTCACGAGTATTCATTTCTCCTCTCATACAGTATAAATAAATATATATATATATATATACATATATATATATATATATATTAACAGAACTTAATTTAAGTTCTGTTATTAAATTATTATTTTATTTTATAATCCTGAGAGTGCGCATTCTTCTTGAAGTATGGCGTAAATGTTGATGTTTCTGCACCCAAGCATACAAATTGATTTTGTCGAGAGTGCTGGTAGCCCTTCGGATTGTATATATATATATACTGTATGAGAGGAGTGAATCTTATTCTACTTGCAGAACTGCCCAAAACCAGCCAGGCTCTGTCACCTCAAATGACCAGAAAATCAATTTACCATCTCGGGCCCTCCTCTAGCACTGGGCCCCTGACTGCATTAACTCCTGCACCCTACTGATTGCAGCCCTGCTTATTTATTTATTAAAAGCAGCAGAATTGTTGTTTCTGTGTATCTGCACATGCTCCCAGGAAATCAGAAAAAAGGAACTGATGCAGGAAAACATGGCGTCCAATAACTGGACTATGAAGTTCTGGATGATCTGTCCCAAGAGACTAGTAGGACTGTCTAGGGTAGGGGAGTGATTTTAGTAATGTTTGGGCTACACAGGGGCCTGAATAGTTAAAATGGCAAGGAGGGTTAGTTCTCCTTTAAGCACAACTATTAAAATTAAAAGATATTTGTAGGGTTAAATCTTCCTGCCTGGTAAATGTAATGTATGCAATGATTTTAACTTGAGTCCTCGCGTGCTGCAACAGGCCTGATATCTAGATTTACCCTCACTTAAGGACAGATGAGTCAGTCAGAATGACGGAATCGCTTATGATTCATCCACGGCTCATTCCTGTATTCTGCTTCTCTCTTCTGCAGCTGGATTCTAGCGGCACAAAGATCTGTAAGGGGTTAAGCCATAGTAGCGGGTGCCTTTATAATAAAGGGGAAATGGGAGCGCAATGAGTTAATAGAAACATGGCTCCCCGGGAACCCTGAGAGCTCATCCCCAGCACACTTGTGTTGTATTCAGTAACCAGAGGTTAATACAAAACAGATTTGATATGGCATAGACAGTCAATGGAACTCCAGCAGAGAAGCAAATACTCAGAGCTGGCCTAGTCATACTGCTCAACACCAATATACAAACGGAAAGGCCATTGCCCTGTGGCTCCATCATCAAAGAGGCCTCTTAAGGGACATGGAAAAAGGAACATAGAACATATTTTTCTGTTATATAGTTTCAACATAAATACGTCTGCTGCTGACTTGTAACTGCTGGGAGTTGCAGTCAAACAACAGCTGGAGGGCCGTTGGTTAAATATCCTTGAGACAACATTAAAGAGGATCTATCACGAAAACGAACATTTAATATAAGCTTCAGCGCACTGAAATAAGAAACTTTCCAAATACAATCAATTAAAGATTCTGTATCATTTCTGAAATAATCAAGTTTATCTTCACTATTCCTCTCTCAGCATCTGTTTCTCTTCATTCTGTCTTCATGCAGCAGTTGGGTGTCAGATATTCATTGACAAGTTAGATCCAATATATCTTATAGGGGGGCTCCTTTCCTAGCAGATGTATTAGAGCTCACTCAAATAACTGATTCCAGTACAAACAAAATCTAACAAAATAACTGCCTTTTGCACAAATCCTGCATGTAGAGAGACATGATGTCTGGTGAGTTTAATAGAGTGAGCTCTAATACATCTTCTAGGCAAAAGGAGCCCACCTATAAGATATATTGGATCTAACTGTCAATGAATATCTGACACACAACTGCTGCATGAAGACAGAATGAAGAGAAACAGATGCTGAGAGAGGGATAGTGAATCTCTACTCTATTAAGGGACAAATAAGAAGCTACTTTCACGACTCAACCGATAATTCATTAAGTGACTCACAAGGCAATTCTTTGGATTAGCATGAGGTCGAACTGGGGGGCCCGGAGCCCGCCGGGGCTACTGCCCCAGGGCCCAACCTCCGACCCCCTCTGCGGTGCCCTGGCGTCCGCGCTTCGTCCATGCGCGCAGCGCAGTGTTTGTGCACATGCGAGCGGCTTGTTGTGCATGCACGTGCACTGAGTGCCCACTAAATTTTCTTTGCCGGGACCTCTGACAAAAGGGTCGCAGGAATTAAGTCGGGACACTTCAGTAACAATTCAGGACTGTGGGCTGAGCTGTTAAAATCGGGACTGACCTTATTCATATTCCATACAGTTGGGAGGTATGACGTAGGGGACTTATAAGTGGTGTCCCTATGGGTCCCCATGATTTCTGATACGTCTGTCTCTTTCTCATTGTAATGGAAGGTAACAAAAAATGTTTCATACAGATCCTAAAATACTGTATTTCCAACTGACTTTATAAGAATTTGCAGTGTCCCGACAGGAGCAAACATCAGGCAAGTCCTCTGCGCTCAACAGATTATCAATACATAGAGGCTATTGAGACATTTTGCAAATATCCCTCATAAATGTCATCCCTCTTTCTACACCTGACACCCCAATTGCTACGCCTGACCACCCTGCTTTAGTAGGGGCACAAGGAACATTGTGTTGTGTGAAAGTGACATTTCTATGCGCCTTATTACATTGCCTATTAATTCAGTTCTTGTATTCTTCCCTCTGACCCTGTGACTCTTCCAGCAGTGAATAAGCCGGCCAGACCAGGAGTGGGTCATTATATCCGTCATGACATGTGACGTCTCTCTTATTGAGAGTGAAAGGTTTAATGCGATGAATAGAGATCAATTTGTATAGAATTGCACCCAGAACCTAACAAACCACTGGCACTACTTATTCTTGGCAAGTCATCATTATTTTCTGTTATTTATATAATGCCAACACATTCACACATCCTTCACTGCCCTAGTACAGCTTACAGTCTAAAGTCTGTACTGGTAGGGGATCCATTATCCAAAAACCCATTATCCAGAAAATTCAGTCTCCGAATTATGGAAAAGACCATGTCCCATACAGGGCTGTATTTAGGTTAGATGCCGCCCTATGCATCGGACCTAAACATGCCCTACGTGCGCGCTGATGTAACTTCCGCAGTCTTCCTCAGACCCCCACCCCTCACCATTGGGCGGCAAAATTTTAGGGGCGGCGTGCCGCCCTGCCGCATCCTGGGGAGCACTGGGTGAAGACCACCCTTGAGTGCACATTTTTGCGTCTTAAGGGGCCCGGCACTAGGAGGGGGTGCGCGCGTGAAGCGTCTGGCGCTGGCCTCGGGGTGGCACTTCTTGAAGGACAAGGAAAGTTAAACTAAAGAAGTAGCTAGAAATGTTGTACATTATGATTTGGGCTTCTGTACCAGCCCCAGGCAACCAAACCATGATAGAAGGGAAGATCTGTGTCTCCAAAGATGCCCCAGTAGCTCCCCATCTTCTTATCTGCTGATTCACTGCACATGCTCTGTGCTGCTGTCACTTACTGAGCTTAGGGAGCCACTCACAATATACAGTACACATAGAATAGAAATGTCACAAGATAAGGCTGATTAGTAATTAATACAGATAATTACTACATGGCAGCACAGAAACCAGTGCAATTAACATCAGAATTTAATAATCAGCAAACCTGTAGCATCAGCTTATATTACAGGAGAAGCTCGTTTTCTGCTGGATAATTAGTGACGAGCCCTAAGCTTAGCTTCTCAACAGCCAATCAGAGCCCACTGAGCATGTGAGTGTCACAGACACTTTCCAAGATGGTGACCCCCTGTGACAAGTTTGAAGTCCTGGATCATTGCTGCTATTGACAAGCTGAAACTTTAGCCTCGTGCAATAAGTTCACTATATATATATGATGTTTTTAGCCCTATTTATCCCCTCAGCTTCGTCCTATAGAAACCTGTGGTGGAGGTTGGAGAGGGTTATTTTTTTTAAAAAAAAACAAAACCAAAAAAAAAATAGGGCCGCCCCCAAAACCGTGCCACCCCAGGGCACAGGCCCTTGGAGGCCTATATATAAATATGGCCCTGCTCCCATAGACTCTATTTAATCCAAATCAATCCAAATTTTTCAAAATTATTCTGCTTTTCTCTGTAACATCAATAAAACAGTCGCTTGTACTTGATCCCAACTAAGATATAATTAATCCTTATTGGAAGCAAAACCAGCCTATAGGGTTTATTTAATGTTTACATATTTTTTTTTTTTTTTAGCAGACTTAAGGTATAATGATCCAAATTACACAAAGATCCCTTATCCGGAAAACCCCAGGTCCCGAGCATTCTGGATAACAGGTCCCATACGTGGCTGTATCACACTTACTTAGCACCCAGAGGAAATCACACACAGGCATGGGGAGAACATACAGTTTGTGCTGAAGACCGAATTGAACTCGGACAGACATGTTACTCACTCAGACACCATATGGGTCAAGCTGTCAGATGGGGAATCAAATACAAATGCTGTAAAAATACAAATAAAGCAGGGCTGTCAAACTATTCCATCTGTCTATTGGTTGTCCAGGGCACCTTATGTTCAAGGGCAGGGTTAAATAATGAGGCTAGGGGGCAGTAAAAAATGTTTTCAACACACACACACACTACACATACCACCCAACATTTTGGAAATAGAAAGAAGGACAAAAAAATTAGCTGTGCCCATTTTTGTGGCCACACCCCCTAATTTATTTTGTTCATTTTACAAAATTTGGCAGGTTATGAAAGTTTGAACACATTTCTGTGTTTTTTTTTTTTAATTATAGTTTTGGTAATGATGGTGAATTGCCCTTTAAAGGGGTGGTTCACCTTTCATTTAGCTTTTAGTATGTTAAAGCATGGCCAATTCTAAGCAACTTTTCAATTGGTCTTCGTTATTTCTCGTCTATAGTTTTTCTGCCTTCTTCTTCTGGCAGTTTTCAGCTTTCAAATGGGGGTCACTGACCCCATCTAAAAACAAATGCTCTGTAAAGCTAATATGTATTATTATTGCTACTTTTTATTAATCATCTTTCTGTTCCGACCCTCCCCTATTAATATTTCATATTCTGATTCAAATTAATCATGGTTGCTAAGATAATTTGGACCTTAGCAACCAGATTGCTGAAACTGCAAACTGGAGAGCTGCTGAATAAAAAGCTAAAAATCAAAAAACACAAATAATAAAAAATGAAAACCATTATTGCTCTTCTATAGTTTTTGAATTATCTGCCTTCTTCTTCTGGCACTTTTCAGCTTTCAAATGGGGGTCACTGACCCCATCTAAAAAACAAATGCTCTGTAAGGCTACAAATGTATTGTTATTGTTACTTATTATTACTTCTCTTTCTATTCAGACCTCTCCTATTCATATCCCAGTCTCTTATTCAGATCAATGCATGGTTACTAGGGAAATGTGGTCTCTAGCAACCATTTGCTGAAATTGTAAACTGGAGAGCTGCTGAATGAAAAGCTAAATAACTCAAAAACCACAAATAATAGAAAATTAAAACCAATTGCAAATTGTTTCCAAATATCACTTTCCACGTCATACCAAAATTTAATTTAAAGGTGAACAATCCCTTTAAAGGGGTGCTTCTCCTTGGGGTAAACTTTAAGTATGTTATAGAGGGGCCAATTCTAAGCAACTTTTTATTTGGTCTTTATTATTTATTTTTTTATAGTTTATGAATTATATGCCTTCTTCTCCTGACTCTTTCCAGCTTTCAAAAGGGGGTCACTGACCCCGTCTAAAAACAAATGCTCTGTAAAGCTACAAATGTATTATTATTACTACTTTTTATTACTCATCTTTCAGTTCCGACCCTCCCCTATTAATATTTATTTTTCTGATTCAAATTAATCATGGTTGCTAAGATAATTAAGGACCCTAGCAACAAGATTGCTGACATTGCAAACTGGAGAGCTGCTGAATAAAAAGCTAAAAAACAAAAAACACAAATAATAAAAAATGAAAATCAATTGCAAATTGTCTCAGAATATCACTCTCTACGTCATACTAAAACTTGACTTAAACAACCCCTATAAGCTGCAAGTCAGTTTACCCAAGAGACCTGCTTATCTTAAATTGTTACAAAGGTATATAAGTATCTATTCTAGGCTCTCTGCTAAAAGCCAATTAAGTTAGAAATGTTGTATCTTTTTCTGGCTGTTTAGTACTGGAGATCATAGAGATAGTCTGAACATTTCAGTAACAAACCTGGAATCAGGGATTGAGCTGTCAAAATTGGGACTGTCCTGTGAAAAACGGGACAGTTGACAGTTATGCATGTAGGGAGAAGGTACTGAATGGCAGCGGTGAAGAAAGAAGGTGACCGTGCTTGATTCCATTGTAGCTCAACCTGTCACCCCAAAAGTTCCTTATTTAAAGGCACCAATGCCTGAGACAGAGCAGGATGCTTCATATTTCCTAGCTTTCCATTGGTTGTATAGAGTAGCATGTACCAAAACAATACTAATGAGCTGTGTATATTGAGCCCATAATAAAGTTCAAAATAAAGTCCAAGGCACCTCACCTTGTATTTTAGACAATTTGTTTTTAAAGTAAGGGAATTCCACCAATCGCCCCAGTCCATAGGTGTATGTAACAATTGGAAAATAAAGGTATTTGGTGGGTTTTTCCCAAATCAAAGACAAAAAAGTTTTTAAAAATGTATTAAATGTATAGCCATTTATTAGGACAATAAAAGGATCTGGCCTAAAGCATTTTGTGCCCAACAGGGCACCGCCATTATTTTCTTATTGTAGCATGTACCAAATCCTTGATATTTTAGGAATTTGTTTTTAAAGTAATAGTACAAGGGAATTCCACCAATCATAGAAAAATAAATCACTGGCACAACATGGGTAATACTAGCAGGGGAACCCTTGCTCGTTTATTGCGGATGCAATGTTTCGGGGCTTAACCCCCTTTGTCAAGCAAAGGGGTTACGACCCGAAACGTAAATGAGCAAGGGTTCTCCCTGCCAGTATTACCCACATTGTGCCGGTGATTTACTTTTCTGTGATGTTGTGAGGCTGCGGTTTATTCCTTCATTGAGCACCGGGGCCAGGGTGTGCGAGGGTAATTCTTTTTCAATTCCACCAATCACCCCAGTCCATGGGTGTATGTAACAATTAAAAAACAAAGGTATTTGGTGGGGTTTTCCCAAGAAAATCAAAGACAAAAAGTTTATTAAAAATGTATTAAATGCAGGGGTGATTCTGACCTTTCTGCTGCCTGAGGCGAAAGCATAGCAATGCGCCCCTGTGCCACGTCAGGAATGAAATTTTATATTGTATTGTGAATTTTATAAAAAAAAAATAAAAGGCTACTAGAAAACTAGGTGCTCATAGTGCCCAAAGTAACCCTAGGTGCCATTGCTAATATTGTGAGATTTGTTGGCGCCTGCACAACTGGAATCACCTGGAATTGGCAAGGGCACCTGGGCAAGTGTGGACTTTTATATATACTGGCTTTTGATGACACACACTGGAGAAATAACAGGCAGACTCAGTACTAGTATAAATTATTCCAAAGATTTGTTCGGTACCTGTGGTGGATGTTGTTTCTGAATAAACCCTGCCTGTCCTGAGCTTGTGCACACGAGACACACCAGCACCGGTCCAGCGCCAACACCTTGCCCTAGAATTCACGCGATTGCTGCGCAGAACTGATGATGTAAGCATCGGAGCGCCGTGCTGCTGCGCAGGTGCTCTTGCACTGGACAAGCGAGGGCAGCAGGAGGGAACCAACGGAAGGCGCTTATTTAATTAAGTTACTTGCAGATATTACAGCAGCTAAAATGACGCCCCTTCCGTTGACCCAAATTATGCTGCCTGAGGCGAGATTCTCAGGCCGCCTCATTATAGAAGCACCCCTGATTAAGGGGCCGATTCACTAAATTCGAGTGAAGGATTCGAAGTAAAAAAACTTCGAATTTGGGCTACTTCGACCATCGAATGGGCTACTTCGACCTTCGACTACGACTATCGAAGGATTCAAACTAAAAATCGTTTGACTATTCGACCATTCGATAGTCGAAGTACTGTCTCTTTAAAAAAAACTTCGACCCCCTAGTTCGGTAGATAAAAGCTACCGAAGTCAATGTTAGCCTATGGGGAAGGTCCCCATAGGCTTGCCTAAGTTTTTTTGATCGAAAGATATTCCTTCGATCGTTGGATTAAAATCCTTCGAATCGTTCGAATCGAAGGATTTAATCGTTCGATCGAATGAATAATCCTTCGATCGTTCGATCGAATTTTCTGCGCTAAATCCTTCGACTTCGATATTCGAAGTCGAAGGATTTCAATTCCTAGTCCAATATCGAGGGTTAATTAACCCCCGATATTCGACCCATAGTAAATCTGCCCCTAAATGTTTTCAAAATATAAAGCCATTTATTAGAACAAAAAAGGCTCTGGCCTAACGCATTTCGTGCACCATCATTATTTTCTTATTGTAGCAGGTACCAAATCCTTGAGGATGAGCATCTCCCAGGTTTGATTGTGTGGTCAGCATGGAGAAGCTAGTTATTGACAAATGTTCCCGTCCCCCCCCCCCCTTTGTTGTGACTGCTACTCCCATGCCCAGTGATGGCTTCCCAATCTATGGACAGCTGGTGCAGACATGGCAGACTCAGCTTACTGTCCCATTGCGTGAAGCTGTAAAACTGAATAGGAATGGAGGGGATAAGCGAATGAGGGGGTTGAAGAGATAGGGGTGATTGGTTGAGGGATAAGGGTTCCAAAAAAAAGATACACAATAGCTGCCACAGGGAGCCAGCTGTCTCTGATTGATTTGGGCTTTCACAAATGCTACAAATGTATGTTGTACCCCCCCCCCTCCCAATCTATTCACATACGGCCAGTGCCGACTCAAAGGGGAAGTGGAGCCCATATGTGGGCTTAGTGAAAGGGTTAAAAGAAAGACAAAGCCCTTTAAAAGGATCCCTTCATGACGCAGCGGATAAAACTGCCATGCTATAAATGTTCCTGAACAATGGGGAGAAATCCCACGCAAGCCAGGGGGGAGCACCGCCTTTAAATCTCAATTTGATCTCACTATGAAAATAAAGCAGCGTATTTATATTTACATGGTCAGGATTTAACCCCACCTATACATGAATACAAAAAAAGTCTTTCATTAAAACATTCTCAGTAAAAGCTAGCATCTGCCTGTGGCTGTTCAGAATCTCTGCACTGCTGCTTCCGACTCCTGAATCAGAAGCCTCCCAATTAAGGGAAACTGCTTCCTGCTACCCTGACAAAACCACAGAACAGTTAATTAAGAAACGGCGCTTTCAGTTGCGATGACATCTACATTCGTAAACATGGACACTTCGAAAAATTGGGAAAGTTTTAAGGAAGATTTATTGGAATATTCCTTATGATGCCACTTTACAAAATCCAACAGGCAAATACTTTACATAAACCTACAATTATATATTATTTGACACCTTCTGAGTCAGAGTAATATTATATTAGCTTAGAAAGTATTACCTTGGGCAGGATTTGGTTAATTCAGATTATTCTCACCCAGTTTTGAAAAAGATTTTTGGGACACCGCGGTCGATTTATGGGGTTACTGGCACAGCCTTAAAATGAACTCTATATCTGAGACCTGTTATCCAGAATGCTCAGGACCTGGAGGTTAAGGGATCTTTCTATAATTTGGATCTTCATACCTTAAGTCTACTAGAAAATCATGTAATCATTAAATAAACCCAATAGGCTGGTTTTGCTTCCAATAAGGATCAATTATATCTTAGTTGGGATCAAGTACAAGCGACTGTTTTATTATTACAGAGAAAAATGAAATATTTTTAAACATTTGGATTATTTGGATAAAATGGAGTCTATGGGAGACGGCCTTTCCGTAATTCGGAGCTTTCTGGATAATGGATGCCATACCTGTATTGTCTTTCCTTCAAAACACTTTAATTTTTTGGTGTCACTTGACAAAACCCAATAGGCATTTGGGATTATATAATAATATAAACATTTGGATTATTGGGATAAAATAGAGTATATGGGAGACAGCTTTTCTGTAATTTTGAGCTTTCTGGATAGCGAGTTCCAGATCCCATACCAGTATTGTCTTTCCTTTAAACCACCTTCATTTGTTGGTGTTACTTTTCCTTTAAGTTACAGTTTGGTCAGATTCTACCTCCCTTAGCCAAACAAGCCTAATGGGTGCTTTGTGGTTTTACCATGACCATTTTAATAAAGACCAATATACCAAAAAAAAAAGAAGGCTTTGTATGAAAGAATTTGCATAAAGAAATCTCTAAAAGCTTTAAATTATCAATATTCACCTTTTTTCAAGGTAAAAAAAAAGCTCATCCCACCTTGATACAAAAACCAGTCCCCTAAGTGAACAAGAAACCCAATCGTATTCATTGCTTATTTGTCCAACTAAAATGCCCAATAAGGATACAAAGGAGAGATATGATATAAAAGTCTTATATTTTACTTTGTTGCAATATTCTGTACATTTGTAAAAGTCAAAATAAAAATAGATATTTTTGAATACATATAGAAGACTGTACATGCATAGTTAAGTTTTACTCTCCAAAGGAGACATAACGTATATATAGCATCTATTAAAAAAAACTGTTTTAGTAGCCAGTATTGTGGCTGAACATTGGAGGTTTTCCAATATGCTATATAAATATATAACTTAGTAATTCTTTACGCTTTTATGTTACATGTTTGCTGTACATTATGGTGGTATATTAACAGTTGCATTAATAAAAAAAACAAAACAAAAACAAACAAAACAGTGCAAATCGTGATTATACAAACTGAAATGCTACAAATGTTTTCTTTTTTATACAGGTCTGCTGGTTTGTGTACAGCAGGGGTGCTCGGCCTGGGGCTGCTGAGCTACGACTCTGCTGGGAGCTGTAATTCAACGACATTTGGAGAGCAATAGGTGGTTCATCCCTGAGCTGATTCACAGGGAACATTCACAGCACTAAAATCACCCAGAGGGGCGCCACCTTTTTTTTAGATATATATAAAGCATCTGGTTGTACAGAGAATAGCTGGAGCAGACATCCAAACATTACAGATTGTGCATCCCGTGCAGTGGTGATTAGATGGTCTGGAACCACAGGGGGGCACACGAAACAAGTCCCTTATTGCCACAATCTCCAGATACCAAGTAGAAACGAATAACCCCGTGGATTCAACAGTCCCCCGGAGGCCACGGATCTCGGTAAAACTCCAGTAGTGGGTTTTCAGTCTTGGCTCTTCCTTCACTCCTTACTCCGGGAGAGGGACAGGGATGGCGTATTTTTTTTTTCTCTTAAGTGTCATTTTCTTCTAGATTCAACAGTTGTAATTTGTGCCTAAAAAAAAAGAAATGATGAGGTTAGGACCGTGGAAAGCAAGGGGGACAATCGGTGGCGTGTACTACTACACACAAGGGGGAGGGGGAGAGTAGGATCAGGGCTGAGTTTGGCTGCTCTCGGCCATTGTAGACCCTGCCCTTGTTTATCTTCCAAAGCTGAATCTCTCCAGTCCCCTCCCCCACCCTGTTCCCTTCCTGTAACCCCTTTTCCCGCCAGTACAGCTTGTTTTGCAACTTTTTTTTTCCTCTCCGTTTAAAAAGAACTTTCCAAGGAGGAGCCTGAGTGATTGAGTAACACCACTTGAAAAAAAAAAAAAAACAACTATCATGTGGACTCACCAACTCCCACTTTCTACAACCAAAACAACCCCCAATCAACAACGCAGCACTTTTTTACTCATCTGCAAACACCCCTATGGTGATTTTTTTTAACCCTTTTCCAAATCATAAACAAGTGCAGACTCTCTTTTAAAAAAAAAAAACTATTTTAAATATGGGTTGCCCAGTTTACACTTCCAAGAGTAAGTATCTCCAGGGAATGTTGGGAGTTGCAGTTCTACAAAATCTGATAGGCAGTAGAACTATCATTTGCAGCACTGACAGGCTGCTTCCAGCAGTGCAGATCAAGATCCCCTTTTGCACTAATGTTCGGAAGTTGTAAAATACCCTTCTCCCAGCACCCTCTGCTTATTTCTAAGCAACCCCACCCCGGTTCAATACTCACCATGGTTTCATCGAATCTTTTTCCTGGGGGTCTGTTCCAGTGGGCACAATAGGTGAACTCCCTTAGTGGCATCAGGCTTGGCACTCAGTATCTTTTTTCTTTTAGGGAAATAATCTGTACAGAGCAAAAATAAAGAGGCACCAGGTTAGATCCAAGGTAAAGAGCACCAGCTCCAACTTTCCTAATACTTCTCTTCCCCGAGGTATTAACATGGGCAAGCAAGAGCTTACATTCCCTTTAGAAGCAATAAAATGCCACTTGTAATTTAATAATGGCCTTTCTTTGCATTATAACCCCCTTACTATACATGTTTTATGGATGAACTCCCCCTTACTACCATGGAGATGTGTATTTTGGTGATGAGCAAGGATCTTACCGGTGATGGGAGTGGTGATCTCCCTCTTTCTGCGCTGTGTAGATGTGTTAGCAGATGCCTTGGTTGGACCTTTAACTCCCTGGCACCGCTTGATGATCTTTTCTGCGTTCTCCTTTGCGCACGGAGGATTTGGCACATTACGCACGGTATCCACGGGTGCCTCTTCCCTGGGCTCGGGCTGCCTGCTGACTAACAAGGGCTGCTGTTGCCTGGACTGTGGCGTTGTGTTGGCAGCTAAGCTTCTGCTCGGGCTGTAAAAACTGGGCACATCTTTAGTCTCCACAGGTTCCCAGCAGAAGATGCCCTTAAGAGGGGTGCCACTTTCAAAGTCAAAGTTCCACCTCTGACAGTCGGACGCCTGGATTTCCTTCAGTTGCCTCTTCAGCTCCGACCTCAGCTCATCGTGATCGATAGGACCGAAGAGATTCCTACAGGCTCCCCTCCCTGTGCCAAGGGATAACCTGGGCAACGCAGCCGGGGATGCGACGATCATTTCTTCCTGCAGGGCGATGTGGAAAGCAGCCATCGCTTGCTGTGATTGTTGTGTGAGTGCTGAGCTCGATGTGGATGTGTCTGGGCAAAGGCTTGGGAAGCTTATATAGAAAGGGAGCAGCAGTGGTGAGAGGGGAAAAAAACAGCAACAGTAAGGAGGAGACTAGGGGAGAAGGGGGGGGGTTGGACTCTAATGTGCAGAGCAAGGTGGGGGAGGGTACAGGGGCGGCAGCTCCTTTCTTTACCTTTCTAACGTCCTCAAAATGGGTGGGGATATAAGTCAGGTTAAGGGGAAAAAAATACACTAAAAACAAACTCCCCCCCTCCCTCAATTCAGCTCCCAGCGGAGGAGGAGACCCAAGGAGGTCAGAAACATTGACTTGACTTATAAACTGTAACTGATATTTTCCCCTTTTCAGCCGAGTGCTTTATGTCTTTGTTATGCCTCCCCCTCAATGACTGAATATTGTCCCAATCCTTGTTTTAACTCTTTCCACTTGCAAAATGGGGTTGGTTTTATGGAGAGAGAATTAGGCTTTTTTTTTGCCTTAAGCTGGCCATAGATGCAAAGATCCGATAGTTCAAATCCTCGAACGATCAGACTTCCCCATCTCCCGACCTGCCACTAACCATTCCGATCAAATAAAGTAGTAAAAGAACAGATCAGCCAATGTTCTGCCCCTGACAGCAATCGTATGTAAGTTATGTCTGACCAAAGCTGGTGACAGTCTCCCTCTGTGAAAATCGTACGATCGGCAATACACGCAGAGATATTATTGGCAGCCGACAGAAATCTTTTAACCTGTCTGATCGACCAAACAACCAACGAAAAGTGACGGGACTCTCCACACATGGTCCGAAAATGAACAGGTCTGGACCGAGAGTTAAAATAGACCTGGCATTTCAGGTACACAGAGGCCCCCATCAGCCCACTAAATACTGACTTTCTATGACACCTTATAGCAGTCCCTCTGGCATTTGCCTGAACCCACAGATTGCCAGTCCGGACGTGCTACTGTACAAGTAAAACTAGCTGTGATTGTAGCATGTAGTCACCTGCAATCGCTGCGTTTTTTAGCATCTGCGCCAATTCTGCGGCTGAGAGGCAATGATTCAGTGTTGCATCAGCCTGGCATTGAGTGTTTGTTCCCTTAAGGCAGAAGGCAGGGAGTAGTGGGAGCCTGGCCAGGAATATTTTGGCATCTATGGAAAACGTTACCGTTATCTGTATTACTGTGTAGATGTAGGGCGATGATTCGGGTCTGGAGTGGGATTCAAAATAGGCCCTGGCATTTTAAGTACACAAAGGGCCAAACAGCCTCCCACCCAGGGCTGTATTTAGGTCCGATGCCACCTTAGGCATCGGACCTAAGCATGCCCCTTACGTCACTTCAGTGTAAAATAAAAATTAAAAAACATAAAAAATAGGCACCCCGAGGGCTCCCAAAACCGTGCCGCCCTAGGCACAGGCTCTCAATACTCTATACTATATAAATACGCCCCTGCTCCCACCAGCGCAATAAATAGTGACTGTCAATGGCAACATACAGCAGCCCCTCTATCATTTGCCAGAACCAACGGATTGCCAGTCCGGGCCTGGGTGATGTCACAATCGCTCTCACAGCAGCCGCTTTTACTCCCAGACAACCCCTTCCCAGCTGAAACATTGCATGTGCCACGGCTCCTACACGTTCAGCAGATTCATCTCCAGCCTCCGCAACAATTTGGCTGATATTCCTGGGACAGTGACTGCCGATTTGTACCTGCAAATGTCGGCATAGCGCAAATGCACTGAATGGAGAAGAGTGATATGGTGCAACCGTGACCATTAACTAAGACTTGCTTACATGGCAGGTGTGGGCCACATTATGCCCACTTCTAGTTAAAGGAACAGTAACATAAACAAATAAAATCTGCACTGGTAAAACTGGTGTGTTTGTTTCAGAAACACTACTATTGTTTATATAAAAAAAAACTGCTGTGTAGCCATGGGGGCAGCCATTCAAGCACAGGTTACAGAGTAGATAACAGATAAGTACTACTATAGTTTATATAAACAAGCTGCTGTGTAGCCATGGGGGCAGCCATTCAAGCACAGGATACACCGTAGATAACAGATAAGTACTACTATAGTTTATATAATCAAGCTGCTGTGTAGCCATGGGGCAGCCATTCAAGTACAGGATACACAGTAGATAACAGATAAGTACTACTATAGTTTGTATAAACAAGCTGCTGTGTAGCCATGGGGGCAGCCATTCAAGCACAGGATACACAGTAGATAACAGATAAGTACTACTATAGTTTGTATAAACAAGCTGCTGTGTAGCCATAGGGCAGCCATTCAAGCACAGGATACACAGTAGATAACAGATAAGTACTACTATAGTTTATATAAACAAGCTGCTGTGTAGCCATGGGGGCAGCCATTCAAGCACAGGATACACCGTAGATAACAGATAAGTACTACTATAGTTTATATAATCAAGCTGCTGTGTAGCCATGGGGCAGCCATTCAAGTACAGGATACACAGTAGATAACAGATAAGTACTACTATAGTTTGTATAAACAAGCTGCTGTGTAGCCATGGGGGCAGCCATTCAAGCACAGGATACACAGTAGATAACAGATAAGTACTACTATAGTTTGTATAAACAAGCTGCTGTGTAGCCATGGGGCAGCCATTCAAGCACAGGATACACAGTAGATAACAGATAAGTACTACTATAGTTTATATAAACAAGCTGCTGTGTGGCCATGGGGGCAGCCATTCAAGCACAGGATACACAGTAGACTGCGTCTGCATCCGACAGCCATGTCGTGTAGGATACATGCTGCGACTTCATCCGACAATTCTATTTCATACCTTATTTCCGGCGCATCAGACTTGACGCCAGCGTTTCGTCCCGTGGCTTCGGATCGGACCTAAACCACCCATGTAGTTCTACCCTATATGCATGCACTGGTTTTGCTGCAGACTTAAACTGCTAATTGGCTAAACGGAATATGGATTAAACATAAAATGGATAATGAGTGCCCACCTGCTGTCTAAGATGTTCTGCAGCAGTTGCATTTTTAAGTTTTAACAAACAAGCAGTTCTCGTATAATGTCTAATACAAGTGTAATGATGAGGACTGGTATCTGAATGAATAAGAGTCATTCGACCCACTGGAGAAGCTGTCAACCAGCTGCTGCCTACACACCACCTGGGAGATACACAGTAGGGCTTAACCAGTGACAAAGGGGTTTCTGGGACAAGGGACACTACCAAAATATAAAGCTGCTTTGTTAATGGCCATGAAATAATACTCCGCCAAAGCCCACCATTAATGCCTACATTATAGTGCAAACAAAATATCATCAGCAGATACATTACATCCAAATAAATCATTTATAAGCACACATTGTTATACTCTCTCTATATATATATATATATATATATATACTTGTCTGTAGGCAGCCGCACTCGGATCCGGATTTAGGTGATTGTGGGTGCTGGTTCAAATATTATGTACAAAGTTTCACATAGAGCCGCACACCAATTTCTTCTTCATAAATCAAGTGATATTTATTTGCATAGATTTGTTTTCCAACGTTTCTGCCCTCTTTAGGGCCTTCAAGACCATTATATATTATAATGGTCTTGATAACGGTCTTAGGAACAGACCGAAACGTCAACCTATTTTAACATGTATTAAATAAAAATATTATATTTTATATTTTGAAAGGGTTCCCAGTGTGCACCTAATTTTTTTGGATTTTCGTATGCAGCTTTGGATGGTAGCACCTCAGATACATATGGACTGAGTATATACTGTATATATATATATATATATATATATATATATATATATATATATATATATATATATTCCTTTACAGTTAGTTGTGCATGTAACATTTACAGTGTATCCAGGCTCTGGAGTTGCCATGCTGCCTCTCCTCAGCTGCAATAAATAATAATAATAATAATAATAGCAGAACCATTCCGCATATGACCAGTACAGGTGTTATTATTTGCCGAGGCAGGACAGACATCTATGTCATACGTCCTACTGACAATATTACTTTTTAGCACAAATTTATAAGAGTATTTTCTTTCAGTTGTATGGGTAAAAACAGACTGGCGTAATTATGCAAAGTATTACTCCTGGACAAACCTAATGGGGGTCATTAATAAAGTTTGCATATTTATTCGCAAAGTTTTTTCCTGAACGCTAAAATATTGCACTGCTGTGCCTATCTTTTAATTTTAATGCTAATTCGCATTATGAACAAATTTTCGCAGATGAGACGGCTGTTTGCGTGAGCGCGGGCACTATGTGAGGCTGTTGTACACAAAAATAGTGTTGACAGGAATTTAAATTCGCAATTTGCAAAACTGCGTTTTGCGAATATTTTCTCCTCCACCAAAGCCTTATGGCTTAAGTGTGCGCATAAATATAAGAAATTTGTGATTTAAAAAGCTCTTAGGGTCAGGACACACGCTCAGATTTGGGGAGATTAGTCGGCCGGGGACAAATCTCCTCTTCTTCGGGGCGTCTAATCTCCCTGAACTGCCTCACAATGTAAATCGCGGGCAGGCATTCGGAACACTTGATTTTCTGCAATTGTTTCCTCGTAAGGCAACTTCGGGCGACTTCGGAAAACCAAGCGCTCCGAGTGCCATCCTGCTGGTGATTTACTATCTAGCCTGCGGGTGGCAGTTCGGGGAGATTAGTCGCCCCGAAGAAGAGGAGATTTGTCACCGGGCGACTAATCTCCCCAAATCTGAGCGTGTGCCCTGACCCTTATTGACATTTGCAATTTGCAAAAAAAGAACTGCAATTCTGTTTGTACATTAAATACCCTGCTCTTATACAGCTTTAGAAATATAATCATGCACAGGGCAAATTTATTCACTGTGCGAATCATTCTGCGATGCACAAAGTTTATAAATGGACCCAAATGTATTTTATTACATAACCCTCACCACCAGTGAATTTCCAGCAGCAGAAGGCTATGGCTCTCAGGGTGCATTGATCACAATTACTTGTCAAGTTAATATAGTTCCATGGTCCTTTGGTTTCCGTTGCCCCCAGCAAATCTATTCTCATTGTGTATTATTAGAACACCTGTATTTTACTTAACACACAATACCACTCCGACTTTACCTTTCAACCCGCTTTATAGCCCCATGGTATAATAGCCCTTAAACTAAAGTGCTAAATCAGTCATTGTACTGGGGGATTTATAGCTCTAATAATGTTTAATGAGGATAGTAAATCCGGCCCTACTTGTGCCCAAACAATTGCTTGCATTATCACCTTATTTAACATGCAGCCTTTTATATCACGGTTTGCAAGGCAGGTAAGTTAGGTGCATAATGACGTCTATTTTCCTGCAGTGGATCTCAATGAGAATAATGAATATAGACACCCCCTCTTCTCTTTCTGGACGAGGGTCAGGCTGGGGTGTAATTGGAGGCTTGGAGAAGGCAGCACGTTCCAGTTAAAGGGTGCGTGTGCATGGGGAGGAGAGTTGGGATAAAGGGGCTTAATGAACTGGAAAGAGGATCTCTCCCTAAGCAGTGCAATATAAAGGACTGAAAAGGCACATTTGGCCATGTTTCTTAAACAAAAACCATAGCTCCGGCTCGAGGAGAAATGAAAACACTGCCAGGGATAAATGCAGGGGGGAAAAAAGAAAAGCACCCTAATCATTTAGCCTGTCGTTTTGGGGACTTTTTAATTCGGCCAGCATGCTAGCTCTTTAACATCTGCAATACACTGAACCCCATCTAGAGCACTGTTGTCCCTACTTACGTTGTTCCTTTCACCCTTTCGCCCTTGGAAAATACTTTTTGACATGGTTTGCACATGACCTGCGATAAGCATTTAACCCTGGCTTTTTGGCAAGCTTTTCGGGATGCCCCATGTGGCAGATGGAATCAAGACAATTACAGAAGTTGGTGACCCCTGTGACATCTCACTCACAGCTTTTTTTTTTTAGCAGAGCATTTAGATTGTATTCATCGGGGGGGGGGTCATCGGGGTGAAGGGGCAGATCAGATGGCCCCTTAATAGTTACATTTAAAACTCGGCAGAACTTGCATGGAATGATTAAAGGGATACTGTCATGGGAAATCGTGTTTTTTTTTCTTTTCAAAATGCATGAGTTAATAGTGCTGATCCAGCAGAATTCTGCACTGAAATCCATTTCTCAAAAGAGCAAACTGATTTTTTTATATTTCATTTTGAAATCTGACATGGGGCTAGACATTTTGTCAGTTTCCCAGCTGCCCCAGTCATGTGACTCTGATAAACTTAAGTCACTCTTTACTGTTGTACTGCAAGTTGGAGTGATATCACCCCCTCTCTTTCCCCCCAGCAGCCAAACAAAAGAACAATGGGACGGTAACCAGTTAACAGCTCCCTGGTAGATATAAGATCAGCACTCAATAGTTACATTGAGTAGGAAAAGCAGAAAGCAGTTCCATAGTGCAGCACTGGCTCTTTCTGAAAGCACCTGACCAGGCAAGATGATCTGAGATGCAGCTACACACCAATATTACAACCAAAAAAATATACTTGGTTCAGAAATTAAATTTTACATTGTAGAGTGAATTATTTGCAATGTAAACAAAGTAATTTAGAAATGAAACTGTACCATAGAAATCATGACACAATCCCTTTAAGCACTTTTTATGGAAAAAAAATGCATTGGCCGGCGCTGATTTTAAAGATTAGAGTTGGGCAAAACTGGTTTAACTGAGTTAAGCTGACCATACATAGAACTGGCAGAGCCGACCTCTGCCAATTTGCCCATCCAGGCTCTGGGCCAAACGAAGCTGATCAGAGTGAAGGCCCAATAGCCAACAATTAGATCATACTGCAGTCCTACAGAGACCTTTAGGATGAGGACCATAGCAACTCGCTGATATGATCCTTGTGAAAAAACAGTTTCAAATTTTTAAGTCAAATGCAATCAACCTGCAATCGAATTCAATTCGGCTGAATCCAAATCCTGATTTAAGGCCATACACTATAAAATCCATTTGTTTGATGAGGTCAGCAAACAAGCATATTTTTCCCCTGATATGCCCACCTAAGGTGGATGATATGAGGCTTTAATCCAATCATTGGCCAGACGGAATGACGATCTGCGAGCTGATTTGGTCCCTGGTCTGATGGGAAAATCAAACATGCTGGGCCCTTTAGACTGATTTGGCCATTTATCTGCCTGCTTATGGGGACCTCCAACGTACCCACCCAACTGTTATCTGACAAAGGACAGTTGGGCATTCTTTATTTTCCATTCGCATAGGGGACAGCATCAGATCACAATGCAGTCCTCTCTCTGCCAACATGTATTCTCATTCCAATTTGTATTTAGGGTTGCCAACTTTTCTGGAAAAAAATACCGGCCTATCTTTTTTCTCTATTGATAACATTGGGATCAACCATCCTTTTTACTGGCCAGGCTGGTAAAATACCGGCCAGGTGGCAACCCTACTCGTATTTCCACTGTTGTAATGGGCAAATCTGGAAAATATCCGCTCCAAGTGGATTTTATGGTGTATCCAGTTTGAAGCCAATTCAGTACATGGATGGCCAAGTTTACTCCAAGTTTGTGACATTTGCAACACTAGGGGGCCGATTCACTAACTTCGAGTGAAGGATTCGAAGTAAAAAAACTTTGAATTTTGAAGTGTTTCGAAGGGCTACTTCAACCTTCGACTACGACTTCGACTTCGAATAGAAGGATTCAAACTAAAAATCGTTTGACTATTCGATAGTCAAAGTACTGAAAAAACTTCGACCCCCTAGTTCGCCATCTAAAAGCTACCAAAGTCAATGTTATGGGGAAGGTCCCCATAGGCTTTCCTAAGTTTTTTTGGTCGAAGGATAATCCTTCGATCGTTGGATTAAAATCCTTTGAATCGTTCGATTAGAAGGATTTAATCGTTCGATCGAAGGATTATTCCTTTGATCGTTCGATCGAACTATTTGCGCTAAAATCCTTCGACTTCGATATTCAAAGTTGAAGGATTTTAATTCCCAGTCGAATATCGAGGGTTAATTAACCCTCGATATTCGACCCTTGGTGAATCGGCCCCTAGACCTCCATCGATATTGGTGCGTCCGTTTGTATAGGAGTGCTGGTCACAACAAGATAAGACTGGAAAATGGACAGCACCTCCGATGAAAATTATTATTATTTTTAAAATCCAATTTTATTTGTAGCTATTAAAAGAACATGAGGACAAGTAGACACATAATCACCTGACGCGTTTCGGACAGGAAATAAAGGGATTTCAGCAAGTCTGTGCCAGTGGGGGGAGAAATGTCATTGATAATGTTGTCCTTAAGGGACATCAAAGTTCTTTATTAAAAGGAGGGCAAAAATAGATGAAAGTAGGAATGCATTGCTAATGTGCTGGGGATGACACACGTACTGTTTGTTTCACTGCCACAATCACAAGGAATGAGTGTAAGGATATCTGATGATCAATCACAGTATTTGATTGTAATTTTTTGGAATTTACCTTCAGCTGAATCAGCAGTGCCACATAACAGGTTACATTTGATGAATATGGAAAAGCGCACAGAGTTAAAACAAGGCTTAGGTGTATACTCATTAATGATGGGCGAATTTATTCGCTAGGCGCAGATTCGCAGTGAATTTACGTGTTTTGCGGATGACGGATAAATGAGGAAAGACGGCAAAAATGTGCCGGCGTCAAGAATTTTTTGACGCCCACAAAATGATGCAGACAATCATATCAATCCCAGCACATACAGAACTAGGTCCTCACTGAGCTGGAGCCAACCACAAGCCTTGAACCTTTGCTAGCTACATTGACTAATTGAAAATAAATAAAATTTGGCAAATTTTCTTTTAATTATCTATATAAGACACTGGAGCAGCTCTCCATCTGCCAATAAACACCTGTTTCTGGTCTCATTTTAGTTACAGGACCCCCCCATGGGTGAATCAAATGACTGCAAATGTCTTATACTGTATGAGTGTGGTGTAAGACAAGACACCTTCAGGTTAACACAGTTTGCTGTAAATTCCCTATGACAGTTGTCAATCCAAGGGTAAGCTACAGCTGCTGTCATGTTCCTTATCAGTGATTGGCTGGCTGAGATTAGGGTTTCACACTCGCTGGTGGATGCAGCACCCCTTGGCCCCCTGTATGAGAGTCACCTGTTGTACACAAGTCTCAGCTGCTTCCATTCACCTGCTGGCTGTGGGCCCTACGAGAGAAAGAGGCACAACACATATACGTTGTGATGATTCACTGAAACTGGCAGTTGCTCTGAGACTGCCCAACCTGAAAGCATTGACATGCTGAGGAGTTGTCTAAGGCCTACATAACATTTGCCAACCTCATTCAAAAACAAAAGGCAGGACAGCAGGGGATGATCGTATAACAATGACAAGGGAGATATTAATACGAATTATATTATGAATAAAACCCCAAATGTGGCCAAACCATACTAACATACTATACATGTATCATATATATAAATATGAAATATCCTGACACTTTCCCCTGTGGATTAGAACGTTAATGGATAACAGCAAGGCTGCTATAAAGATAAGTTCATGTTTGCGCTGCAACCTGAGGGCTGATATAGGAGAAAGTAAAGTCACTTTCAAATATGGGCCCTTTGCTGCTCGGTGGGGCTAGCAGATTCCTACCAAGATGTGCATTAGCATTTACAAATCAGAGAGGTCTCCATTTGCAGAGTACATTGTGTTAAAGAGGTTGTTTACCTTTAAATTCACTGTTAGTATGATGTAGAGAGTGATATTCTAAGACAATTTGCAATTGGTTTCCTTTTTTTTTTTTATTGTGGTTTTTGAGTTATTTAGTCAGAGACGTAACTAGAGGGGGACGGGCCCTGGCGTGGGAGGTGCAGCCGGGCCCCGCCAACCTCCGTATGGCCGTAAACAGCGGCAGAACAGAGTGGCGCGCGAGCTGCTGGGGGGCCCTGAGGGGGACTGGGACACCAGGGGTCCACCCAAAAACCTTAAACCAGGGGCCCACTCTCAGTACTAATATTCTTCATCTCCTCAATCAAACTCTATTCTCCTAGTCTGTTTTCTTTATACTATAATCAATTATTCCACCTATTTAGCCACTTTGTTCTCATAGAAATAGGGAATGGCCATGAAATAGGCCAAAAGTTTAGCAGCATGAGGGGCCACTGACACCTGGGCCCACCGGGAGTTTTCCTGGTATCCCTGTGGGCCAGTCCGACACTGCCTGGCTCAATCGCACCCCCTGCTCCCCAGGTAGTTACGCCGCTGTATTTAATTATTCATCAGCTCTCCAGTTTGCAATTTTAATAATCTGTTTGCTAGGGTTCAAATGACCCCAGCAACTATGCATTGATTTGAATAAGAGACTGGAATATGAAAAGGAGAAGGTCTGATTGGAAAGATGAGTCATAAGAAGTAGCAATAACAATAAATGTGTAGCCTTACAGAGCATTTGTTTTTAGATAGGGTCAGTGAAATCCACACCCCCAACCATTTGAAAGTTGGAAAGAGTCAGAAGAAGAAGGCAAACAATTTAAAAAATAAAAAAAATAATGAAAAGTTGCTTAAAATGGTATAACATTCAAAAAGTTAACTTAAATCTAATGTTCTAAACATTGATTTTATAGAGAATTAAAAGACTGGTCTTTGCTCTGTATTGGCCTCAATAAAATATTGTTGCTAAACAGAAGATGGGGACCCTCAGCGATTTAGATATTAATTACTGGTGGTGTGCTGTCCTCAAACATTGGCCTTTGGGTGCCTTTATAGAAAATAGGGCCCTGAAAGTATGTATGCATCAAACGTAAATTACAATACAAAAATGACAGGGGTAGTAAAGAGGGTCTATAGATGACACTAGCTTATAGTGGAAATTGTGCACCAGCCAGTGGTTATCCTGGGTAAGCTATTCTCTTCTTATACACTCTTGACTGAACCAAGATAAAAAGTTTCACTGTCCACAAGAACTGACAATCTAAAAACGATATTTGTTACTACTCTGCATCAGCCCTTTGTAGAGTCCTTGGCTGTTCCTGCACGATGCTAGGCACTGACCTACTTATGTGACAATCTGACAGAAGAAAAAAATGAAGCCTGGAATGTAGAGTACATAGGAAATCAGCAGTTACACAGCCAGAGGCAGAGACCCGTAGCTGTACAGCGTGTTCCAAGCCACACAGGCTCGTTTGTACAGACACAAAACAAGGAAATGTGTGAACAGGCTGCAGATCATAGATAACAATACTACTGGTCTGAACACATGGGGTGGGGGCACTGACTGTCGATTACAAGCAAAAGCTGTTGGCTCCATTCATATACTGTAAGTTGTTATTTGTACCAGGGCAAAAGGGGCTGGTGCTGGATTACAGATATTTCTGAATTTAAAATGCTGCCACTCAGTGTTTACAGGCAGTGGTGTAACTACATGTTACTGGGCCCCACAGTGAATAAATTTTAGGGCCCCAAAAAATATCCAGAGGATGTTCTCTTTTACCAATATATATTGAAATTGCTTGTTAATTATGGCCTCATATGGCTCCCATCTACCTCCTGGGCAGGTCTCGATTGGGACTCAAAATAGGCCCTGGCATTTCAAGTACACAGAGACCCCACCAGTCCCTAACATGCGGCTCTTCATCCTGCTTGCTACGGCTCGGTCTTGTGGTCTATACAGCCCTCACACCTGCTGGCGGATTCTTGAGTGCGCGACCGTGGTAAGATAAGCGTTAGGTTACCGCGGTCACACACTCAGGAAGCCGCCAGCAGGTGCGAGGGCTGTATAGACGTCCCAGGAGTGACAGGCAAGACCGAGCCGCAGCAAGATGATTCATCATGGTCCTTACCGCGGTCACACACTCAAGACAAGAGAAGGAAGATGAGCATGGAGCTTCATAAACACCAGTCACATTAAACAGATGAGACCACTAGCATTTAATACACATACACACTGCACTTCTGTTTGTTGTATTCTGTTGTTGTAACAGTTACAATTAAAAAAAGGTTAAAACTTTTAAAGGTGTATAAGTTGTGTTGTGTTTTTCAGCTCCAGACTATTTTTCTTTAGTGGAAGAGGGGGCAAAATGGCTCTTATGATAGTCAAGGTTGCTGATCTTGGGGTTTTTGTAGATAATTCTGGGCAGTGTCATTCTGTGGCTACTAAAGCAAATAAAGTTCAGTCAGGGCATTAACATAATGAAACATAATTCTGTCTCTTTATAGGTCCCTGGTGAGGCCTCATCTGGAGTATGGGGGCAGTTTTGGACTCCAGTCCTTAAGAGGGATATAAATGAGCTGGAGAGAGTGCAGAGACTAAGTGCAACTAAACTGGTTAGAGGGAGGGAAGAGTTAAATTATGAGGGTAGACTGACAAGGTTGGGGTTGTTTTCTCTGGAAAAAAGGCGCTTGTGAGGGGACATGATTAGACTTTACAAGTACATTAGAGGACATTATAGACAAATAGCAGGGGACCTTTTTACCCATAAAGAGAATCACGTACCAGAGGCCTCCCCTTCAGACTAGAAGAAAAGAAGTTTCATTTAAAGGAACAGAGTAGGGGGTTCATCACAGTCAGGACAGTGAGGTTGGGGAATGCACTGCCGGGTGATGTTGTGATGCTGATTCAGTTAATGACTATAAGAGGGACTTGGATGATTTCTTGGACAGACATAATATCAAAGGCTATTGTGATACTAAACTCTATAGTTAGTATAGATATGGGTATATATAATTTATATGAAAGTAGGGAGGGATGTGTGTATGGGGCTGGGTTTTCATTTGGAGGGGTTGAACTTGATGGACTTTGTCTTTTTTCAACCTGATATGTAACCATATCTATCTATCTATGTATATCATCTATTATCTATCATCTCTCTATGGGGCAAATTCACTAAAGCGTGAAGCGGCTAACGCTAGTGCAAATTTGCCAGCGTGACGTCATTTCGTTACTTCGCCGATTTACTAATGGGTGCTGGCGTAAATTCGCTAGAGAAGTGGACCTATTCTAGCGCTACTTTGCACCCTTACGCCAGGTGAAGTTACGCTATGGCGAAGGGACGTAACTATGCTAATTCACTAATTAGCGGATTTTACTGAACGTAACTCTTGCACCAGATTTGCCTTCGCCACCTCAGACCAGGCGAAGTGCAATAGAGTAGATAGGGCTTGCTTCAAAAAAAGTTTACATTTTTTCTAAGTCCCAAAAAAAGCTGGCGTCTTTTACTTTTTTAAAGGTGATAGGCTGAAAAAGATCGTAATTTTTTTGGGGGGTACCCTCCTTCCCCCCTACATTTCCTAACATATGGCACCTAAACTATACAGTGGGCTCATGTATAGGGAAAAATAACAACTCTATTTTATTTAATGAAGCTTTCCCAGCCTTGTGTAGTGTAATGTATGTGCTATTACATATATGTCCATTCAACTTTAACTTGGCGCTGTATGGAAATTAGGCATCGCTTGCGCAACTTTGCTACCTTTCGCATCCCTGAGCGCAACTTTGGATTCTCTCTCTCTCTCTCTATTATCTATCTAAATATCTATCAATATAGATAGATATATATATATATATCAATCATCTATCTAAATACTGTATCTATATTTATATCATATTTCTCTATCTATCTATCTATCTATCATCTATCTATCTATCTATCTATCTATCTATCTATCTATCTATCTATCTATCCATCTATCTATCATCATCTTTCTCTATCTATCTATATAAACTGTACTTCCAGCGCAATCACTGCAACAGATCGATACCTAATCGCTCATTATTGAGCGACATAAGCGCCAGCGTTGAAAATACAATTCATTTAATTCTCTTCACACAAACATCTGCCATTAAGTCGATGCTCCTGATTGATTATCATTACGAGTCAAACCGAAGTTCCTAACGCATCATTGGCTCATGAGAGGCGCAACTGCTGAGTCGAGGCGACTAAATCGATCAGCTATGATAAAAGGCGAGCCAATCAAATAATAATCTATGTTGTCTGAAATTAAGGAAGCGCATAAAACAGCGCCGATTTGTAGCGGGTACCTCTGCCCTGCCCCTCCCCCGCCAGCACATTCCTTCCCTGAATGAGCGCCTTCCCTCCCAGAATGAGCGATTTCGCGCTGAACTCGCGGCCGGCTTCGCGCGGAGATTGTGAGCGATCCCCGCCCAGTGTGTCCTCTGGCGCCTCGTCGCGCTCCAGATCTTCTCCCTAATTATTAATTCTTACATCACATACAGGTGGGACAAAACCAACGTGGCCTGGATAAATGAATTAGTAAGGGAAGCGCTTGCAGATCGCAGGTGGAATATCCCGACCTCTGGGGTCGCAGAGGAACTGAGTGCACAACGCCTACAGCTGCTGATATAATTGTGCCCCCACTGTTCTATCCCTAGGGAAATAAGACGTGAGCCAAGAGTAAACAGTAAACACGCTGAACTGCGGGGGAGAAGCTCATGAATTGGAAACAAGGGCACCCGGGGGGTTTAAAGGACATAAAGGCAAATCTGAGCCCGAAACATCTGCACTGGCAGGGGCGGGAGATTTAAATCTCATTGCTGCACTTGTGTACATGGGAGACCATCTGTCTGTCATTACAATGCCAGGAGGAGACATTTATTGTGCTCACTGCCCATTGTCTTTCACTGGGATCAATACTTCCAAATTCTGCTTCTTCTGCAGCAGCTTCAGAACCACTGGACGCTCTCAGAGACAATTACCCCCTGTAATAATACCCATTATTTACAATTGCCCCTTACAAGCCAATCTGTTTTATAGTCCGCCTCTAGTCCCAAAAGAGGAGACTCTACATTTAAATACATATATATGATCTTAAATACTGAGACTGAGCCTCCATCCAAGTCATATATTCTTCTAGGACCCCCAGCAACCACTGGGTCTGCTGCCTCTGTTTTACACAGAGGGGCAGATTCACTAGCGAAGTGGCTAACGCAATTGTCTGCAAAAGGCCTCACTTGAATTTTTTTTGGGTAACCAGTTTTCTCCAGACATTTCATAACATATGGAACATTTATTTTACAGTGGGCTCATGTGTAGGGCATTATATTAACTCTCTTGTCTTTATTAAGGTTCCCTGGACATTTGTTATAAAAAGTGGTAACTTCAAGCATTTGCACCAACTTTTATAATAAAGACGTCCATACAACTTTAAATTACCCAACGTATGCAAATCAAAGCGCAAGATCACTAGCGAATATTCACTAGGCACAAACGAGCGCTAGTGCATATTCGCTATGAAATGCTCGGACTACCGAAGTAATGCTAGTGAAAAGTCGCCAGCGTTTGGCGCCCAGGGCGTAACTTCGCATATTAGTGAATTAGCGTAGTGGTGGTGAATTTGCGCCTGGCAAAGTGATGCGATGTGTCCGAATCGGTCGCTGTGACAATTCGCCCTTTAGTGAATCTGCCCCTAAATGATTTAAAGCTAGAAATAATAACTATATAATTTCTCCAGAAGAGAACACAACATTTTGGCAGCCTACTAATCGCATATACAAAATTCACCCCCTGCTGGGAAGGGGGGGACAGCCTGCACCTGGACCTGGCAGTTTCTAGTTATGCCGCTGGCCTGGACCCTAACCCGACCCTCTCCCGGCTTAGACTGGGCCTGAATTGGCATGCTGCAACCTCTTAAATAGTAGTGCCCAACCTGCCCATGTCAACATCACTGCAGACAGGGCAAGCTTGGCAGCAACAGCTTTCTGAGGGCCAGATTTGATAGAGGGGATACTAAACTGGCAGTACTGGGGTCTGACATCTAATCGAATTCCCTCCCAGTCCCACTGTATTCAACCACTAATCCACTGAGATTGGGGCAAAGATCCACAGCCTGGGAACAATCCCTACTTTAAAATATAAGCATATTACCCTAATGTCTAGTAGCGGTAAATCCAAATAGATAGATAGATTAAAAGTCACCTTGGAGTTCTATGACCTGTATGAGAATACTTACCTACACTGGGGATGTGTCTTTATGTGGCCCGGAACTCCTTATACATTATGGGGATGGAGGGGTGTGGCTATATATTAATTGTTTGTAATTAGCTATAAAACAACCATATCTGCATATGAACTGCTAGTAATTTACATTATACCTGGTGCTGTACGCAGAGCTTTGCAATCTGTATTCTCAAACTGTAGCAGTTTGGACATAGGGACCGTCTGGACACAATGTTACAGGCAAGCGCTCAATATTGAATGTATGTGACTTTGCTAAATTCAATACTATGATAGTCCGTAGCAGCAGAGGAATCCCCATGCTTATTTTCTCATGACATGTTATCTTCTTCATCCTATATAATAAAGTTGAAGTGTCTCTGCGTCCAGTCCCTGTGTCCGTGGGATTGCGCTACTGCGCATGTGCCCCACGGACCGTCTCTGGCGACATATGTTCTAGCGCCCATTAATTTAACAAGCTTAATGTCTAGTAATTTAATATTACTAATATTACTAATAACTCCAGAACACCACTATGAACTGGAACAAACTGATGGTTCTGTTTCTTTTAGAACTGTTGAAAAAAACAAAATAAAATTGAAAAAAAAAACAAATATATATATATATATATATATATATATATATATATACAGTTTATAGTGTTAAACTGCAGGGAAGGCTCTAGTATGGGTGGACATGTTCTGGCATGAATGAGTGACTAAGCAAAACCTTATCATTCTCTGTGATGTTCAAGGCTGCTGTAGGATTTGTCACAGCATTACTGAGATTTTTTTTTTTTTTTTAAGTGGAGCATTTATAGACAGTGCCATATAGATACATATACATCATCAGCAGTGTAGGACTGGCCCACTGGGATACCAGGAAAACTCCCGGGAAGGCCCAGATGTAAGTGGGCCATTTTACTTCTAACCATTTGGCCAATTTCATGGTCATTCTCTATTTCTTTATGAGAAAAAATGAGTAATAATGGAAAAATATTGTAAGTAGATATAAAACATTAGGAGAATAAAGAGGTTGAATTAGGAGGAGGAATAATTATTTAGAAAGTGGGCCCACAGTCTAAGGTTTTCTGGTGGGCTCCTGGCATCCCAGTTCAACGCTGATCATCAGCATGCTTTCAGCAGTATGGAGCCAGATGCTTATATTATGCATGACTATTTCATTGGTATACAAGTGGGCAAGCATTCATTGAAATTCTTGTTTTTTTTTGTTTTATAAAAAATTACACATTTCTTAATTACAGGAATATTAAAATTATACTAAGCACAAAAAGGCATGTACAGGTATGGGACCTGTTATCCAGAATGTTCGGGACCTATTCCGGATAATGCATCTTTCCGTAATTTGGGTCTTCCTGCCTTATGTCTACTAGAAATTCATTTAAACATTAAATAAACCCAATAGGCTGGTTTTGCTTCCAATAAGGATTAATTATATCTTAGTTGGGATCAAGTACAAGCTACTGTTTTATTATTACAGAGAAACAGGAAATCATTTTTAAAAATTTGGATTATTTGGATAAAATGGGGTCTATGGGAGACAGCCGTTCCGTAATTCGGAGCTTTCTGGATATCGGGTTTCCAGATAAGGGGTCCTATAGCTGTACAAGCATAGGGATGCGCTCATATGTCTTCTGTTCTGCTAACAGGCATGAGTCACATGGTGGCGTGATTCTAAATTAAGGAAACAGGACTGAGTGGGGGAATTCCCTTCACCTTAGCGCAGACAAACGGATTCAGAGACTTGGCAGTAAGAAACAAATAGATAGGGTGGAACTTGATGGTTTCTCTACGTTCTTATCTTCACTTTTATACTGTATGTACCTTCTAATTCTAATTATACTGTATTTTGTTCCTTGTATTTTTATTGCAGCACAGGGATAGTAAATGACGTGGATCCACTGAGCTGCTCCTTCCGATGAATGTCTGAAACTGGTGACACATGGCAGCTTATTGGCCTGTGTGTGGGGTTGGAAATGATAGCCTAGCAGACTGATATCTGGGTATTTTGAGAAATTAGGATGATGGCAGTTGCATTTTAAAAATACATTAGGGTCACAGGTTAGACGTCCATACATACTGAAAATACCTAACAATTGTTGTGCAGTGTAAATATAGCCTGTACTTGTGTTATTTACCTCAAAGCAGGACCAGGTATAGATTATACTGTATGCACCTCTAGACATTGTTCAAGTCTCGTGCCCATTTATCAGGGTATCTCTGTCTTTCTTCCATCATGGTGGAGCATGCTGCCCCTGAAATTTGCCACCCTCGGCCAGGTTTGGACTGAGAATCAAAATAGTCCCTGGTATTTCAGCCCACACAGAGGCCCAAACAGCCCCCAACCCCACTCCACTAGTACACTAAAAACTGACTTTTTATGGCACCTTATAGCAGCCCATCTGGCATTTGCCAGAACCAACAAATTGCCAGTCCAGACCTGCCCTCAGCCTGTACCTTTGTTGCCTTACCACAAATCAAGGCCTACTCTGGTGTGTCACCAGAAAATGCCATCTCTGTCCGGCCCTTGTGCCAAACTATATTTCCACTATAAAAAAGGCTTAAAATAAACCACAGTGTTCCCTACATGGACCATCGGTTCTGGCGCTGTTTGACGTTCATGGCCAAGTTCAGTTTGAAGACCAGATGACCTTTACATTATACCAACGCTACAGGATCTCCTACTGCTTTCTATAAATAGTAAATGATAGATATAAGAACAACACTCAATAGTAAAAACCCATGTCTCACTGAGACACATTCAGTTACACTGAGAAGGAAAAACAGCAGCCTGCCAGAAAGCATTTCTCTCCTAAAGTGCAGGCACAAGTCACATGACCAGGGGCAGCTGGGAAATTGACAAAATGTCTAGCCCCATGTCAGATTTCAAAATTGAATATAAAAAAATCTGTTTGCTCTTTTGAGAAATGGATTTTAGTGCAGAATTCTGCTGGAGTAGAATGCGTTTTGAAAAAACATTTTTGACATGATGACAGGATCCCTTTAAGGCAGGACCCCACACACAGAGAGCAATGGTCACACTTCTGTGACCGAGTGGCCGGATTTTGACTTCTCAAAACTCATTTCATACTTACTGTATGAACAAATCTGTTTGTATTGCCCTCGGGATTGCATCATTTGAAGACTTTCTGTATTTTCCTCATGATGTTGCTCAACCCCAAAAGAGTCGAGACATTTCCAGGTTACAGAGTTCAAGTTGAAACCTGTTGTACTGCAGACTTTACATAAAATGTCTCCAACTGCTGCGCTCATAATTCTGCTGCAGAGGACTTGGTGTGAAGGGGTTTTTGTGATTCCCCCCAGTTATATTTGTATAGTATGTATGATCGAGTGCTGGGTTTATTCCTTGGAGTTCAGCAGTAATTGTTATTTTTCAATAATTAATCAATGTTTACTGTCAGAACACTTTATTAAAGGGATTCTGTCATGATTTTTATGATATAGTTTTTATTTCTAAATGACAGTTTACACTGCAAATATAAATTTCATTTTGTAAAATTTAATTCCTGAAACAACAAGTGTATTTTATAGTTGTAATATTGGTGTGTAGGTGCATCTCAGGTCATTTTGCCTGGTCATGTGCTTTCAGAATGAGCCAGCACTTTAGGATGGAACTGCTTTCTGACAGGCTTTTGTTTCTCCTACTTAATGTAACTGAATGTGTCTCAGTGGGACCTGGATTTTACTATTGAGTGCTGTTCTTAGATCTACCAGGCAGCTGTTATCTTGTGTTAGGGAACTGCTATCTGGTTACCTTCCCATTGTTCTGTTGTTAGGCTGCTGGGGGGAAAGGGAGGGGGTGATATCACTCCAACTTGCAGTACTACAGTAAGGGTCAGGGCTCACGCTCAGATTCGGGGAGATTAGTTGCCCAGCGACAAATCTCATCTTCTTCGGGGCGACTTATCTCCACGAACTGCCTCCCGCCGGCTAGAATGAAAATCGATGACGGGATGGCACTCGGCTCACTTCATGGCACGATCTTAACTGGAAACTTGTGTTAATAACATAAAATGGATTTTGTCCCAAGGCGAAGGCAACGGATGCTTTTCTTCAGAGGTGGAACTTTCAGCTAATGTATGTCTTTCCTCCGTTCCCACTCATTCTTCAGACTCTCCAAAAGGTTATTCAGGAGAGAGCAGAGGTAATCTTTATAGCTCCAAGATGGCCACGCAGGCCATGGTACCCGCTCTTGTTAAAGCTGGCAATGGCTCCTCCATGGCCCCTTCCCTGGAGGAAGGATTTGTTAAGTCAGGGACCCATCTTGCATCCACATCCAGGAGCCTTAGCTCTTCAGGCCTGGAGACTGAGCGCAAGAGATTGGAGTCCTTAGGGTTTTCAGAAAGTGTTATTGCTACGCTGTTAAGATCTAGAAAACCTTCAACTTCTGCGACTTATTATAGAATTTGGGAGAGATTCATGGAATGGAGGATGTCTCGGGAAGAGTCAGGAGAGATTTCACTATGTCAGATTCTGGAATTCTTGCAAGAAGGCCTGGATAAAGGTTTGCAATATAGAACACTAAAGGTTCATGTTTCAGCTATTTTGGCCTTATCTAACAGATCATGAGCAGAAGATCCTTTGGTGAAAAGATTTTTTACGGCTGCCCTCAAACTTCGACCACCAGGGAAGCCTGCATCGGTAGTTTGGAGTCTTCCGTTAGTCCTTGGCCTCGGAAACTTTTGAGCCTTTAGAGACGATCTCTCTATGGAGTCTGACTCTCAAGACCCTTTTTTCTGGTAGCTATAGCTTCTGCTTCCAGAGTGGGGGAATTACAGGCGCTTTCCTGTAGTCCAGATCATATCCTTTTCTTACATGACAGAGTTATCCTTAAACCGGATAAAGCATTTCTACCAAAGCTGGTTTCATCCTTTCATTTAAAGAAAGAAGTCATTCTCCCCAAATTCAGATCGGAACAGGCAGAGTTGGAAGGGATGCATAAGATTGATCCAGTCCGATGTCTGGTTCGGTATTTGGAGATAACGAAACCTTTTAGGATTTCCGACAGACTGTTCATTATCCCGGCAGGTTGTCACAAGGGACAGGCAGCTTCAACTACAACAATCAGCAGATGGATATGCCTTTGCATATCTAAAGCATATGAATCTCAAGGCAAGCTAGCTCCGGAGGGCTTGTAGGCTCATTCATCGAGGGCGATTGCTGCATCCTGGGCAGCATTAGCGGAGGTTCCAACTTCACAAATTTTGTTCTTCTTCTTGGTCTTCAGCAAAGACCTTCATCAGACATTATTCACTGGACGTTTCGGTCTCCAGCAATCATGCTTTTGCAGCAGGATCTCAGCTTGCTTTTGTCTCTTAAGATATTAAAGACTTTTTTGCAGTATGGTAGTCTGGAGTCTTGTTCTTCCCACCCTTCTTATTATGGGTTGGTAAATCCAGGTGTATTGCTGATATGGAGTGACCAGGAAAAGGGAGAATTGTTTCATACTTACCATAATTCTCCTTTCCTGGTCACTCTCCATATCAGCATTTCCCACCCTAGTAGTGGTAACTTGGTACTAGACAAGGAGGTGAGTCCTAGAGCGGGAGGGTCTATCTGAGCTAGGGGCAGGAATGGGAGGGGCCTCCCGGGTGTATTGCTGATATGGAGAGTGACCAGGAAAGGAGAATTACGGTAAGTATGAAACAATTCTCCCTTTTCTCTGTTAAACAACGTCCTTTGATCTCCAGCAGCGGAGAAATACAGCAACCCATAAGGGCAGAGTTGAGAAGATTTGGGGAGATTAGTCACCCGGCGACAAATCTCCTCTTTTTCGGGCGACTAATCTCCCCAAACTGCCTCCCTGATGTTTCCTCGTGAGGCTACTTTGGAAAACGAAGCAATACGATGCCATAGGATCAAGGACATTCTGCTAACATTCAAGGCCCTTTACTCCTCTGCTACTCACTACATTTCTTCTCTTGTCTCACTGTAAGTTCCTGGCCAACTTCTCCGCTTCCTTCAGATCTACCTTCTCTTCACACCATCCACATCCACTGCCACCTCTAGTCTTAAACCTTGCTATCTTGCTGCTCCTTCCCTCTGGAATTTCATCCCTGAATTCCTCCGTAAGGAGCGCACTCTCAATCTCTTCAAGAAAAAACTAAGATTATACCTTTTGGAGCACTAGAACATTAGTCTAGTCCTGGAACCTATTGGACGACGTGCACTTTCTCCCCTTAAATTTAAGCCTGTATGTTAGCCACCCACCCACTTAGTCTGTAAGCTCCTCGGGGCAGGGACCTCCTTCCCACTTTGTCTCTTACCACATAGCATGTAAGCTCTGTGTCCTTATATGAGCTCTGTGAGTTGTGTATATTTATTGTCTGACTTGCCCTCCCTGTGTGTACTTATATGTATTGTACTTTTATTTACAGTATATCGTACTTTTATGCATTGAGCAGTGATGCAGCTCCTTAACAGTGCTTTAGAAAAAGAGTTATACCTACATACCTACAGTATATATAAATATATATATATATATATATATATATATATACATGTCAGCTAGGAATGCCTCACGTTGGCTGAAATTGGCCTACTTGCTCAACCCTGTTGAGCCCATTTCAAGGTTTCATGGTGCAAGCGATGCCCTGTCTATATTATTTATTACATCTCCTGCACATTAATGTGTGCTACTGCCATCTTGCGATCTGTTAGCTGTCTCTAACGTTTTCTCCCAAACTTTCGTCTCTAACATTTTCTCCCCAACTTTAATCCTGTCAGGTGTCTCCCCCTTAGATGTCTCCTTATATATAGTCTCCTGTCAGTTTTCTCCCCAGCTTCAGTATGCTCAGCTGTCTCCCTGCCCAGTGTCACATTAGATATCTCCATATTTAGTACACTGTCAGATTTCTTCCCAACTACAGTACTGCCAGCTGTCTCCCCATTATTGGCCTATCAGCTGTCTTTTCTTCTGGTGCCCTGTCAGCTGTCTTCCCATATTGGTATCAGCTGTGCCCCCTGAAGGATGCATCAGGTGTGCCCCCCAACTTATGATGTATCAGCTGTGTTTGCACCTGCTATCAGCTCATGTGGCTAGGGCACAGTCTATCTATGGCTCTCCATTTGTTGTTGGGTGACAGTTCAGGGAAGGATGCTTGGAATCTTCAGCAACAGCTGAGAACCCATAGGTTCAGTACTCCTGTGGTACCTGTCAGTAAGAAAGGCCCAGCAAGCCTTGGTGGTGAAACTGTACAAATAATGAAGTGACAATAAATATATGTGTATAGAAGGGAAGGTATTTATTTTCAAATACTAATTTTTAATAACTGGACATAATAGGAAACAGATCATTTGTATTAAAGGAGAAGGAACCCCCCTGGGCAGAAAACCCCTCCCCCTTCCCTGTGTTGCCCCCCCTCCCTCCTCCCCCCTGGCCTACATGTCCCCCTGGGCCAATGCCCCTAACTTGTTACTCACCCCTCTGCGCAGGTCCTGTCCACGGAGTTCACAGTCGCCATCTTCTCCCACGCGCGTCTTCTTCCTGCTTTGACCGGCGTCTTCTGGCGCATGCGCAGTAGGAACATTTACCGGTATGGATCTACTGCAAATGCGCCAAATATCACGAAGTGAAATCGGAAAACTTTGTGACATTCGGTGCATGCGCAGTAGATCCGTATCATTGTGCACTAGGGAGCTGCCTCTTCTGCCTACCCCTTATTCTGGCCCTGCTGGAACTTGGGTCTTTCTGGCATTGCTACAGCAGGCAGTGGGGAGATTTGGCACTGCTTTTCAAACAAGTTAAAATTCAGAGTCACCTCATGCCATTAGTTTTCCCCATGGAACAAGTGGAAGACTAGGGCATGACCCTACCTAATGATTTATATTTGGTTAGGCCAGCTGGAGTAACAAATTCTCCATAAAACCTCCACTATGGAAAATTGCTTCATATATATGTAAAGCAGTACAGCAAACCTATACCCTGAAACGGTCACTTTCTAGGGGCTTTTTAAAATCGTCAACCTTCAACCATGCTCCAGGGCTCCAGTGCCTTATTTGGCCTATTGCTTGGTGCATCTCAGGGTGTCTTTAGAAATAAAGCAATAGGGATGCACCGAATTTAGTGGATTCGGCAGAACCCCCGAATCCTTCACGAAGGATTCGGCCGAATACCGAACCGAATCCGAATCCTAATTTGCATATGCAAATTAGGGATGGGAAGGGGAAACATTTTTTACTTCCTTGTTTTGTGACAAAAAGTCACGTGATTTCCCTCTCCGCCCCTAATTTGCATATGCAAATTAGCAGGGGCGTAACTATAGAGGAAGCAGACCCTGCGGCTGCAGGGGGGCCCAGGAGGTATAGGGGCCCATGAGGCCCTAATTCATATACAATTTCAATAAATATTGGAGAAACAAGTCAACCTCTAAACATTTTGGGGGCCTGAAAAATAATTTGCTGTGGGGCCCAGTAATATCTAGTTACGCCACTGCAAATTAGGATTTGGATTCGGTTCGGCCGGACAGAAGGATTCGGCCGAATCCGAACCCTGCTGAAAAAGGCCGAATCCTGGCTGAATCCCGAACCGAATCCTGGATTCGGTGCATCCCTATAAAGCAATGTCTCTGTCTGGCACCCGCCTGTGTTCATTTGTCTTGTGGGCATGTGGCTGGGAACGTATGACGCACTATCACAGTCTGTTATTGTTTCTTGTGTGTACAGAAGGCTCTAGCTGTACTTCTAACAGTTGTAGTAACTGCACGTGTCCTACCTCCTTGTGTGCTTGCAAACCATACAGCAAAACTTGACGACACGTCAAGGAAAATTTCTACTGGGGAATGACCTTTTAATGGAAACAAAAATAAAGTTGCTCCTATGTAAAATTTCCATTTTACTCCCATTTCGTAGTTAGTTCCACTTTTTTATGCTGCCCACTTGGGAAGGTCCTTCTGATTTACCACCAGGGCAGATTTACAGTTTAAGCCACGATTGGCCGCACTTTCAATCTGTGTCAGGTTAATTGATAATTGCAAATTAATTTGGAGGCCAGGCTGCTTTTCAGGAGGGTCATGTAGGGTTGCTGACCTGGTGCCTTTTTGTCAAAGCAGCTCATTAGATCATTAACTGCTAGTTTTGTAGAGATAATGTAAATTAAATTGACTGGTTTCCTTAAAGTTACAAAGATCACCACTGCTGAGTGATCTCTAGGCAGAAATATCAGCAAGCATTGGGCACTTGTAAATGGGGAGAAAATAAAGAAATTCTGGGGCTCTAAGGCTAACACCACCTCTAGTGTATATAAGGCAATGCAGAACCCATGAAACCTTATTCTTAAATATTTGTTATTTTCCAGATATCAGCCGGGCAGGTCAAGTGACAGACGCAATACACTTGAGAAAGGGTCCGTGTGACTCGAAACATGTCGTGTGTATAATAAAGCACTAACGCAGCAGAGCTCTGCAGTCTATGGCTTCCTTCACTATTCTTCATTAGACGCGATAAACGAGTCGATAAAGTCGTGGTCTGGAATTTATCAATTCTTACTATGTAATATGGCATTCCATGTTTATTGCCAGGGTTGTAAAGCAGTCATATTTATTAACTCCAGAATCACCCCCAATTGACCTGCATGTGAATCACCTCATTCATGTGCTTGATAGGCAGCTGGTGAACCTCATGCACGAAAAAATGCCCAAAAAGTTGCAAATAATTAGCAACGGGCCCAAATTACAGATATGGAGTAGCCAGTCTATTAGGGCAGAAAAATACGGACAGATTCGGGGTGATTAGTCGCTGGGGGACAAATCTCTTCTTCTTCGGGGCAACTAATCTCCCGGAACTGCCTTCCCTTTCCTTCCCGCCGGCTAGAATGTAAATAGCTGGTGGGATGGCACTCGGATCGATTAGTTTTCCGAAGTCGAGGCAACTAATTTCCCAGAATCTGACCGTGTGTCTCTGCCCTTAGGAGTATAGCTATCCCTTCACCAGACAGAAACACTACCATGTGGTATAGAAGTGTTCTCCTTCTCAATTACTCTGTCATCCAAGGTTTCCCTCCTAAAAATGCCCCAGGCACCCAAATGTTCAAAGCCCCTTCAAAGTGCTACTTGAGACAACCAGCAGGGGGCTGGTGCCGTGCTGGTCATAGTGATCACACCATGCAAATTGTATCTTAAATATATATATTGATATGGGACCTATTATCCAGAATGCTTGGGACCTGGGGTTTTCTGGATAACAGATACTTCTGTTATTTAGATCAACATACCTTATGTCTATTAAAAGATCATTTAAACATTATATAAACGCAATAGGATTGGGTTGCCTCCAATAAGCAGTGGCGGAACTACCAGGAGAGCAGGAGGTGCAATTGGGCCAGGGCCCGCACCCCCTCAGGGCCCCCCGGCAGCTCCCGTACTGCCGATTTCCGGGCGCAGCGGACGATTTCGGGGGAAGATAATCTGGTACAGAGGGGGGCGGGGGCCCGGCTGCACATCCCGCACCAGGGCCTGCCCCCCTCCAGTTACGTTACTGCCAATAAGGGTTAATTTAATCTTAACTGGGATTCAGTACTGTTTTTTTATTAAAGAGAAAATGGAAATCAATTTTTAAAATTTTAATTATTTGTTTAAAGTGGGAGACAGTCTTCCCCTGATTTGGATAACTGGTTTCCAGATAATGGATCCCATATATGAGTGGAATTAAATGTATCAGAAAGATCAATATACAGTATATTAAAAAATATAGTCATAATATTTTGATGACAGTATACATGTAAAGGCACAGGAATATTAACTGTGGCACATGCACCTACACACAGAAACATATACTCTTGAGAACTTCAACTCCCAGCATCCTCAGCCAGACTATTTGAGGATGTTGGGAGATCTACTCAATGAGACTGAAGGACCTATATCTTTCTTACATAATATCATAAATAGATTTAAAAAGCAATCATGGGATTTTGGGAGGTATGTCTTGCTCAGTGGACTCCTGTTTCTGCAAGATATAGCTTGGAACAAGTATGGGACCTGTTATCCAGAATGCTCAGGACATGGGTTTTTCCATATAATGGATCTTTCAGGAATTTGGCTCTTCATACCTTAAGTCTACTAGAAAATCATGAAAACATTAAATAAACCCAATAAGTTGGTTTTGCTTCATATACGGATGAATTATATCTTGAGGACTTCAACTCCCAGCATCCTCAGCCAGACTGTTTGAGGATGTTGGAAGATCTACTCAATGAGACTGAAGGACCTATATCTTTCTTACATAACCTTATGAATAGATTTACAAAACAATCAAGGGACTCCTGTTTCTGCAAGACATAGCTTGGTACAGGTATGGGACCTGTTATCCAGAATGCTGAGGTCATGATTTTTTTCCGGATACAGGACATGCTGAGTAAACGTCTGGAGGGGCATGGATCCTTGGTTGAGCTTCGATAAGATTTACTCTTCTATCGGACATTGGCTCAGCAACAAGTTATCCTTTAAATTGCAAGACTATACCTTCATGCAAATGCTCTACTATGATTCTGTTTATAAAAAATGTTATAAACTTTTGAATTTAAAAAAAGATTCAATAACCTACATACTTTCTAAATGGCAATGGTGAACACTGTAAAACATGTAACCCGAGCATGAGATTTAAGGGTCACATTTTCAGGTAGTGGCCCTACAGGACCTGCTGAGTAAACTTCTGGAGGGACACAGATCCGTGGTTGAGCTACTTGATTGGTAACAGTTGGTTGAGCTACTTGATTGGTAACAGTAGGCAGAGAGAGAATGTTGAAAGGAAATCCTCTAACCATCTACTCAACTTCAGCCTTGACCCATCTACTCTTCAGGCGGGAAAACAGACAATTGTTTGGGTGCACAAAAGAGAGGTAGAGTTACAGAGGAATGAGAGAGCCAGCAGAGGAACTCTGTTTTGGCCATTGTGTGCAGGAGGTCACTCTTCCTCCCCACCCCCATATTGTATCCATATAATTTACCCCAGGTCAGCGCTGTTTGCTTCTCCTCCCACCTCAGCTGGGGGCATTTCCTCCACTCATTTGTCCCACCCTGGGCTATACGGAAACTAACTGTAAGCACATTTTCTGTGTTAGACACTTCTATACCTACATTAAAAGGGAATATTCACCATTTATATGTAGGTGTTTTATTTATTGAATATCGAACAAGTCTGTAGCTTCTTGTATGCACTGAACTTGCCTTTAATGCAGGGATCCCCAACCTTTTGAACCCGTGAGCAACATTCAGAAGTAAAAGGAGTTGGGGAGCAACACTAGCATGTAAACTGTTCTTGGGGTGCCAAATAAGGGCTGTGATTGGCCATTTGGTAGCCCCTATGTGGATTGTCAGCCTACATAGATACTCTGTTTGGCAGAAAACTTGGTTTTTATGCAATTAAAACTTGCCTCCAAGCCAGGATTTTAAAAATAAGCACCTGTTTTGAAGCTATTGGGAGCAACATCCATGGGGTAGAAGAGCAACATGTTGCTCACGAGCTACTGGTTGGGGATCACTGCTTTAATGCTTAGGCTCTATTGTACTCACATTTGGATGCTGCCTTTAGTCTTTATGTTGCTTGAGGGTTTACTTTAATTAAATTAAACACTGGGCAAGTTCATCTCTTTATTGATTTGAGACACAATTTTCTCAATAAAGTAAGGGCACTTTATCTTCAGCTTTTGTGTGTCCTGTAGCTGTCGATATCTCCTTGGTGACAATTGAGTGTACAATATTCCTTATATTGCCAAGGCATGTGCTTCTCACAAACTATTTTGTCCAATGTTTGAGACAAAGTCTGGGCAGCTCTTTGCAGCACCAGACTTTTCTCTGCCATTAAATTCTATGTGCGTGATTCACCATTTGGCGCAGGGTTTGGAATATCAGGCGCCAAAAAATGGTCAGTGCAAAAATGCCTTTCGTAGCTGAAAGTATTTCCGAAGAAGCAATTTTCTAAAAAAAAACAAACTTTTGAAGGCTCTTTAATGAAGCACGCTAATGGTACTGGTGTAAACTAGGGGTATATGTACAGATTTTCTGCTATGTATGTGGTCATAACAAACACTATTCCACATATTCTGCAGATGTTACAGAATAGCCATTCCCCAATTCTCAAGCTAATGAGAGACGCACCACAGTTCATAGTGCACCCTTATCTCTGTATTTGCATTAAAATATTTCAGTGAGAAATACCAATATAAAACTATAAAACAATTGCTATGGCTCAGTAACAGGACTTGCAGAAGTCAGTGGAGGATGTTTCAAATGGCAGCCCCAACCCAATACATTATATCTGTGTTGATTGATTTTCCTTCAACTTTCAGCCTGCTAATGAATGCAGATCTTGTGACCAGTCAGTGATGTCCATATGCATCCAAGGGGGGTGAGTTGATCTTAATCACCAACGGCAGGGCAATATCAGGTTAATCTGATTGTTCGGCCCTAGGGCCAAACAGGGTCGGACTGGGACACCAGGGGCCCACCAAAAACCCTTAGACCAGTAGCCCACAAAAAAGTTTTTAGACCAGGGGCCCACTCTCAGTACTATTTTCTTCCTCTCCTCACTCATCCTCTATTCACCTACTCTCTTTTCTTTACATACTATAATCTAATATTTCACCTATTTAGCCACTTTGTTCTCATAGAAATAGGGAATGGCCATGAAATAAGCCAAAAGTTTAGCAGCGTGAGGGAGTTTTCCTGGTATCCCGGTGGGCTAGTCCGACACTGGGGTCAAACAATCTGACAATAACAAAAGAAATGGGCGCCGACGGGACGAGGACCACAACAACTAGCCAATGCAGTTCTCGATCAACAAAAAAATCAAATCTGCCCAATCGATATTGATTTTTGGGCCTGATATCGATGAGGGAGAACCATCGGAATGCCCTCTACACTGGCAGATAAGCTGCTGAATCGGTCTAAAGGACTGATATCGGCACCTTAAATCTGCCTGTTTATGGCCATCCTGAAGGTGCCCAAACCAAATGACAGTTTGTGGGCATGAATATATATACTATATATTATTATTATTATTATTATAATTATTATTAACATGTATTTATAGAGCGCGAAGCAGAAAAGGTTTAAGAATAGTAAAGGGGCCAGGGCCGGATTTGCATAGTGGGTGCCCCTAGGCCCATTGCCGTTCATCACCCATGCCCCCCCTTTATTCATTCAAATTTTCATAATCGGGACCTGAGTAATGTGGATTGGGTATGGGAAATTTACAAAATTATTGTATCTTCTGCACATGCCCAGTGTTTTTGAACCAATGTGGGTGTGGTTGGGCAGCATGCCGCCCCCCTAAAATCCTGCCGCCCTAGGCCCGGGCCTAGGTGGCCTTTCCACAAATCCGGGCCTGAAAGGGGCTTGGGAAACAGAATGATGAACAAAGCAATGATCAGAGATCTGAAAGATAAGCAATACAATGAGGCAAAGTAGGACGAAAGCGTTGGGAATAAAGGATGAGGAATACAAAGAGGAAGATGAAAGAGGGAATAAGAAACAAAAGACAGAATCAGTAAGAAGATGTGTGCAAACAAGAGATGATACAGAAGAAAATGGAAAACTACAGCAAAGTGGTTAAGCCCTCTGTCTACTATTCCTGGTGATTCTTCACCCTTAAAGTGAAAAACATTTTGGAAGCACCACTGTCACTCAAGCCTCCAGCGGCATATGCTAGTTAGTTACTTGCAGTTGACACCAGTTTTGTGAATTCCCTCCCAAGTCTACATAGTAGCTGGACAAATAGCTGGGCAAATAGCAGGCAGGTGTCCATTGCTAGAGCAGTGAGACAGCAGCTGTGCCAAACGGCACCACACTCAGAGCCATCTGACTAAATAACCTACACATACTATGAAGTGCATGTTAAATACTGCAAGTCCATTTCTAGCCAGAGAAAGGGGCAAACCTGCACACATTTACGTAGAGAGGGATAGAGTAAGATAAATAATGTAAATGGTCTACTTTCCAACAAACTGTGATATAATCGTTATCTTTGGTACATATCAGCACAAAACGCTAGTGAGAATGAAAGTATTTGTCAGGCTAAATAGCAGCTGCTAAACAGGTGACTGCAATCCTCAAATTCAAATAGTTACCCTCCGGCACTTGGTACTGTTCCAGCACTTCGGATAATTTTCTTTGTTTAGCCAATTGAAGACACATCGCTCTAGATTCGTATTAAATTTATTTATTTATTTATTTATGACAAAATGTGGATGAAAAATGAAAAACCTGTTTGTACCAGAGTTCTAGTTTATTCTCGTTTTATATACCAGTTGTTTTTCATCTTCATTTTTGCTCCAAGCTTGATTTTTGAGGTGATTTTCAAGTGTTTTACCCATAGAGCTTTTTGGGAGTCAAGATTGCAAGAGTTTTACCCCTCCTCTCGCCTACTGTGTTCAATGGGAAATGCCTGTAATCGCCGGTGCTGCTGTTTTTTTAGACTACTGTCAACTAAAACACATAGGGGTATATTTATCAAAGAGTGAAGTTAATAGTGAAGTTCCGCCACTAGAGTGAAATTCCGCCACTTTCCATTCATTTCTATGGGATTTTTAAAGGCGTATTTATCAAAGGGTGAACTTTCACTTTCCTCCATTGATAAATAAGCCTTTCAAAATCCCATAGAAATTAATTGAGAGCTGCGGAATTTCACTCTAGTGGCAGAACTTCACTCTCTGATAAATTTACCCCTTAGAGCAATTAAATAAAAAAAAATTGATGATATTTGATGATCTAATCTGAAAACCTCATTGAGGATATGTTTTATTTATACAGTGTAAACATATTCTGCAGGGCTTTAAAGAAATAATAGCTCATTCAGTGTCCCGGTGGGCCATGCCCTTTTATTTACTGTTGGCTATGGCAGAAAGAGACTGTAGCAAAGCATATAATAGGAAATCACTATAAACAGCAAAACAAATTACATTTTTAAAACCCTTCCAAAAAGTGGAAATTGCGGTTTATTCCCCCAAATTGGGTGTATCCCTTTAGCACCAGCCTGATTCTCTGTTGGGTTGATTATTCTCAAGGCAACGTCCCACCACTGGACCAGCTGGTTTGTTCTTTGCACTTCTGCACTCACCAAATCTTTCTTTAAATATACATATTGTTTTGCCAACATAAGGTTTGCCAGATGGCAAAGAAGCCTCGAGACCTGCTCTTAAAAGTGCACTGTGCTTCCAACCATTACATGGGCCACTCTGGTAATTAGAATGAATAATTACTGCAGTGTTAAGTAGTAATCCATGCATTGGTCTGCCGTTATTAATGAGAGGCTTCAGTGTTGGGATGAATAGAGGCTGCCCTTATCCCATAAAAGCATACAATTTAATGGTAGTAGGTAAATGGGGACTCTAATAAAGAGGCATTTGTGCCTGCATGTTTATGAGTCCAGCCATTAGCAGTAAAAACATATATGTGGGGTCCTGAATTTGTATTCTACATCCTGACTGGGATAATAATCTGTGTGTGCCTTATGTCAATCTCCTGGCACCACCTCTGCTAGGCACACAAATACATACTATATACAGCACCAAGGCCCACTCTTTAGCATAGAATTTTAAGTCTCACTGCAAGCATCAGTATTAAATAAGGAAAATATTGTTAATTATATACTGTGGTTGCATCGAACAAATATATTCCCTAGCATATGACCTTCAAAATGTATAAAATACCCTCCATCTGTTATGCCTTAAAGTGAGAGAGTTTGATTATAGGGCATGTAAAGGCAAATAAATAAAATCCCATTTTTACTTTCTTTAATGAAAAAGAAACCTATCGCCAATATACTTTAATTAAAAAATGTGTACCATTTTTATAAGAAACCTGACTGTATGCAGGGAAAATCTCCTTTCATTTACTGCTGTGGATAAGAATTGTCAGATGGTCCCTAACTGCTCTACAGGGAAACAATCATATGAACAGCAGGGGGAGCCCCCGTCTTACTTCCCAGCCATGCAGAACTCGGTAAGCTTTGTTTGTTTGCTTATAGAGCAGTTGGTGACTGTGTAGAGATTTGTATTGGATTTTATTTTTGCCTTTACATCCCCTTTACTGTTTCCAACTCCAGCTGCAGGGACAAAGATCATGGAGCCAGATTTAAACAGATAAACTGGGATTCTATTTGGAGGATTATTTTGCTGCAGCCACTGGTTCTGCAGAGTTGGAGAAAGTTTGTATTAAACAATACAAAACTATAAAATCCACATTAGATTACATGACAACACAGGACCCAGTGCAGTCTGTATATTCTGATTATTAATCAGTCTTGTTGTATCAGCTTCTGGCAGATATTATTTGACTTGTACTGTTTTGATCATTTATGATGATCACTAAGCAGCTCAGACCACACGGAGCACGTGCACAGTCTTGGTCTTGCAAAGATGTTTAACAAAGTTACAAGATGGTGACCCCCTGGGGCCAACTTTGAAAGCATAAATTGTTTGTTTGATTAGGCTTGTGGTGCAGTAAGTTCATCTTTATGTTTAGTATACAAAATACAGCATTTCTAGCCTTATTCTATTTTAGACTTTATTTCCTTCTCTTGATTTTTACATTGCTGTACTCAGTATCATTCAGAATTGTCTAGGACTGGCCCCTCTAGCACTCACAGGTACATTGTGCATTGTGCAGACCTTCACCTCCCAGACCTTCACCTAGAGGAGTCAACCGTCAGACAGAATTGGCTGGCACAAAACTGGATAATGTCAAGTGGATTGCTGTTAAAAATATGTATTTTTCTTTTACAATTACAAATGCAAACAAAGCCTTACGTGCTTCACGCCTTTCTGGGTACTGAATCAAAGGCTCAGCCCGATACTGACACTGGTGAAACAGGGACAGTATCAGATTGTGCTTGCCACCAGAGAACCAAATATCATTGCCCACTCTCAGAACAATAATGTGCAGCTACTACTAAATGTTACAGCCTTTCTATGGAACTATGGTTGAAATAAGAATGGCCTGTATCTTTGGCTGGGGCAAGCAGATTCTCCTCCTGCATGATGACACTTGAGAACAGGGGGCTCGTCCTCTTGAAACCTCCCTCCTGCCAACAACCATACTGTGGGATCCATTTATTTGTGGATGTTGGAGGGAGGAGATCACACTAATTTCATCGGGGGCTGAAAAATGAAGTTACATCACATGCCCACAGAGGTGGTCCTCTAGTACTCCAGCAAACCAGTCCCACCTTGAGCAGGGGTATTGATCTCTGAAGCCAAAGGTTGACTTGTCCCATGAAATTTAAATAGGTAGAAGTTTGGAGGGCTGGGAATGCTAGCCAATAAAGTATGTATATGAGCCATGCCCCACAGCCGCAATAAAGTTCAGCTTTATCCAAAAAGCCCATACAAAACAGCCCAGCAGGCTACGACACATTTCAAAGACTTTATTCGTGTATTATCGTTGCCACTCATATAGGAGCCACCTCTGGACAAAGGATGTGAAATACAATGAACCATAAACAAACCAAAACACTATTAAGGAAATTGATGAACATTTGTGCATGTGTATACTGGATAGAGCGCTGTGAGGTGTTATGCACTGAATGGACACATTAAGGTTAAGTTCTTTATAGCCTAAGTGAGACTAATAAATCTAGATATACTATAAAATCAAGAATCAAGCACAGCCTAGTTCCCATGCTGCGTCAATTACATTTAATTCAAATAAATTGTATGGGGTTTTTTTTGGCGGTGGGGTCAAGTTTAAAGGAAAATATTTTCTAGGCTTCAAATCTATTAATATCCCTTTCAATTTTAGCTATGAGGGAAATTGATGATTGGGTGTGTGTAAATCCTTCTCTATGTGGGACATCGTCTCGCAAAAAAATACCCTTCGGGAGCCCCACTGGCCCAGGCCCCCTCTCATGGATCGACCAAATCATATTGCTGAATTAAAGGGATTCTGTCATGATTTTTATGGGGTAGTTTTTATTTCTAAATTACACTGTTTACACTGCAAATAATTGACTCTACCATGTAAAGTGTATTTTTTTTAGTTGTAATATTGGTGTGTAGGTGCATCTCAGGTCATTTTGCCTGGTCATGTGCTTTCAGAAAGAGCCAGCACTTTAGGATGGAACTGCTTTCTGGCAGGCTGTTGTTTCTCCTACTCAATGTAACTGAATGTGTCTCAGTGGGACCTGGATTTTACTATTTTAATATGCTGTTCTTAGATTTACCAGGCAGCTGTTATCTTGTGTTAGGGAGCTGCTATCTGGTTACCTTCCCATTGTTCTGTTGTTAGGCTGCTGGGGGGAAAAGGAGGGGGTGATATCACTCTAAAGGCCCCCATACATGGGCAGATAAAAGCTTCCAACAGACGAGTCAGCAGCTTATTGGCCCGTGTGCGGCCATCTGAATGGCGTCCCCGATTGATATCTGGCCGAAAGTTGGCCAGATGTTGATTGTGCAGAGTAAAAAATCCCATTGGATCGCGGCCGCATCTGTTCATTGAGTCAGTCCCACGATCCGACCACACGTATTGGCAGAATTATGACCTGATCGTTGGACCCTAGGCTCCACGGTCGGATCAGCCCAATATCGCCCACCTCAATATGGGCATATCAGGGAGAGATCAGCTTGTTTGGCGTGTGGATCTCCCTGTGCATGGCCACCTTTACTTGCAGTGCAGCAGTAAAGAGTGACTGAAGTTTATCACATGACAGGGGGCAGCTGGGAAACTGACAATATGTCTAGCCCCGTGTCAGATTTCAAAATGAAATATAAAACAGCAGCATTATTAACTGATGCCTTTTGAAGAAAAAAAAAATTCCCATGACAGTATCCTTTTAAAGAAGATGAAGACACGTGCCACCATGCATTGAGGGGGAATATGAAAGGTTGGATGCTGGGAGGAGAGCCCTTCTGTTCTCATGGGGGGCTCTTAAAGTTGCATTCCTCAATTGGACCATCAGATTATCGCTCCAAACAAACAGATCAATGCATGTTTGTGTGGTTGTATGTATATTTTTATTTGTAAAGCGCTCCTTGAGGGCAAAGCACTGTGCAGCAAAACAATATATTAGTAGTAACATACTGGGGTCACTGTCATAATAAGTAATAATAAGCGCATTATTAGAAATACAATTCACATTAACATAAAATATAATGGCAATACAGATTAGGTGCTCAGTGTCAAGGAGACAAAAGGATGGAGGACCCTACCCCATAGGGCTTACAATCTAAATGGGAGGGTAATTTACAGACACAATTCGGAGGGGTATTAAAGTGCTGCAGGCACTGAATGTCTTTGCCACAGCCATATTACCCAACATCGATCTGTTTTGCCAAGTGAGCCAATTGGCTGGTAACCTAAAGAGTGTTCAGTCTATGGTCAGGGTTGAACTGGGCATCCTAGGGCCCACCTCAGAACCTGACATTGAGGTCTCACTTTCATAACGACAGTGTTAAATGTAAAAGACATCACAGAGACCTATGGTGGAAAAAGAAAGGACTGATTTAAACTGGTTTAGACCCAACAGGATATCTCCTGGTACTCTAGCTGGCCAGTCTAACCCTGGCAGACATAACAAAATTAAATAGGAGTCATATAGACCTACAGTGGAATTGCCGGCGGAATGGCACTCGATTCATTTTCTGAAGTCGCCCAGAAGTTCCATCACGAGGAAACTAAAAGTGAAAGGGATCCGAGTGCCATCCCACTGATTCTAGCCAGCTGGGAGGCATTTAAGGGAAATTAGTCGCCCGAAGATTTGTCGCTGGGCAACTAATCTCCCCCAGTAGCCTTGTGTGCCACCACCCTTAGCAATGTCCCTCAGCAGAAAGTGATATTCTGTATATACCAATTTTAAATAGAAACAATGGGGTTGGAGCTGTGCAATCAGCTAGCCAAGTACATCAGGTCCCGCCCCCCAGCAACCCAGTTCAGAACACCTGCTACAGTCTAGTGCACTGACAAAGCTTTCTAAAATGTAACTTTTAATAATTCCATTTAAAATCATATAAACGCATCAAGCGTGAAACACATGACACCTCACCACCGCACTGACAAATTCACTGTATGTAGTTACACAGTGCTGGACCATGTCCTACGCGTTTCGCTGCGTCACCGGCTTCCTCAGGGGCATGTGTATATATCCTCATACTGTATTGTCAGAGTAATAACAACTCCCGGCTATTTTCATAAAAACATCTATACAGGGATGTTCTGTTTACAAGATATGCTATTTGAAGTAAAAAATAGACTGAACTAAGAAATCTGAAATACCAGGTTTAATCAGAATGAGGAAGCCTCACTGTGACATTAGCCTAAAGCCCCTGGGGCCAGTCTATGAATCTTTATAGGGCAGAGTCTGTTGTTATAAGGTAAGAATCATGTTGTGAATCAGAGTGGAAGACACAACTTGTGAATACAAAAGCAGCTCAGTCAGAAGAACAAGTATAAAAGGCAGAATTTTATAAAAACCGGAACCGTAACGAGTCGTAAATCCGCACTGGGTTAAGGAAAGCTAAATCAAATGTAAATGAGCTTGTCATTTTAGGAACACAAGTAGTAGTTCCCCTTTACCTCTCATACACAAAGCTGTGATTACATTTTTGCTTTCCTTTATTTAATGTTTAACTATTTCCTCGTCCACTTAGCATGTAAATTATAGCATGCCGGGTATTCTCCCAGTCTTCCTCTTAACTTGCCTTTATCTATTCCCAGCCATACTGTACTGTGAATATATGAATACTTATATTCCAATTCAATTCTATGATCATGGACACTTTTAGCCTTCCTTTTAAGTGCTGGAGGGGGGAGGATCTTCCTTTAATTCACAAGAATAAAATATATATTATGCAAAAGCAATGAATAACCAGTAAGATGTGAGGAGTCTTTAACAATGCAGAAGACAATGTGCAAAGTGCCATTTTTTGCACTTTGGACATTGCATTGCGTAACTTGCCCCTTAAATCGAGGACTGTCTGAACCCAATATAAATTTATAAACACCTTGCTCAGTGATGTTACTGAGGCTCATTTATGAACACTGAGCAAATCTGCTCCTGGGCAGCAACCCATAGCAACCAGTGATTTTCTGCCAGCTGCAGGTTGAACAATAAAAGCAAAATCTGATTGTTTGCTATGGGTGCGTGCAGATGTGCCCACTGTTGATAAGTGACCCCCACTGTCATACCACCCAATGAAACTATACATGCATATTTATGTTTATGAAAAAATTACCCACAACGCACCATTCATTCCCACAATTTCAGCTTGTGCTCAATGCAAAATTTGCTTGTGCTACAATTTAGGGCTGATGCATCTGTCCTGGTGCAAAAGTTGCATCTGAATTATGAATTAGGATTAAGTTCCTCTGAATCAATGAGGCTGTTATAGGGTGGGGCATGCTGTCTATAATACTGTTTGCATGCAATTCATCTTGTGCAATCAGGTGCAATTATAGGTGCAACATGCAGAGGAAACCCTGTACTAACTGTTTGCTCAAGGAAGATGGAAAGCAATGATCCCCAACCAGTAGCTTGTAAGCAACTTGTTGCTCTCCAACCATTTAGATGTTGCTCTCAGTGTCCTCAAAGCAGGTGATTATTTTTCGAATTCCAGGCAAGTTTTAATTGCATAAAAACTAAGTATAGTGCCAAGTAAAGCCTCCTGTAGGCTGCCAGTTCACATAGGGGCTACCAAATAACCAATCACAGCCCCAATTTGCATCCAAGGGACTTTTTCATGCTTGTGTTGCTCCCCAACACTTTTTACATTTGAATGTGGCTCACAGGTAAAAAAGGCTGAGGACCCCTGGTGTAAAGTATAAAACGCATTAGTGCAAGTGTGCATGGCATCTTCCATCGTATTCTGCAAGGTGCAAGTATAGAGGAGCGCTTATACAACCACAAGCACTTTTCTGAATGGCAATTTGAAGGGCCCAATTGAATTCTCTGGCCACTTTTGCACCTTTCATTGTCTTTCAACGTCTTGTCCCTATATGTTCTTCCTGGATTTATATATTCTCTATACTGATGCTGGCGGCCATGGCTGGGCAACTGCCCTTTCTGTCCTATAGTACCTTAAAAACAGCCCTATATAAGGAATTCTTGAAATCTGACTAATGTGCTTATCTGCAGCTGTCAGGGGATTATTGGTGGCTGTTTTGCCATTGGTTTCTGTGGATTTCAAGCTAATATTGGGATTCTCAGGGGAACTGGAAGCACAACTGGGCCAACCCCTCTCTGCTGCACCTCTCCGGCTCACTGCTCTCTGACCTGAAGATAAGACTTTGCCCCCAACTGATTGCCTGCATGCAAACACATGTACAGACACTGCTATATCCCCTGGGAGAGTTACTCAGTGGCCATCAGAAGCCATCATGTGGCCACCAGAAGCCATTCAGACCCTGGGTACTGATACTGCAGAGCATAATGCCAAGGAGTCAAAAAAAATCACAAAATGTTGCAGTTTGTTTCTTTCTAAGCCACCAGTGATGGGTTAATTTGTCCCGAATTTTGACGCCCACGTCAATTTTGACACCCACATTAAAGTCAATAGGCGTCCGAATAATGTTGTCACGCAACAGTTTTGAAGCAAGCCAATATTCCGACATGCTTTCAATTTTTTTTTAATTTTTGCCAGTTTTATTGCCGGGCAGCAAAACGTGGAAATTATGCGCGAATTCGCCCATCACTATAAGCCACAAATAAAGAAAGAAAATGTCATTCTAAGCAACTTTCCAATATACATTTGTAACAGATTTGAAATGATTTATTTTTGAAGCATTTGTAAATATAATTTCTATTGAAAACAGTATCTGTCTGACCCTTGGTTCAGACTTTGGAAACAATGTAGCAGGTCAGCTGATTGACGGACCTGTGAGGAAGCTTGCAAGGCTGATGTCTGCTACATTGTTTCCAAACAAGGAACCCGCAGTGCAGAAAGGGTCAACTACTGCTTTTAATGGCAATTACATTCACCAATAACTTTGGAATGTTAATGAATGCATAATGGAAAGTTCTGTAGAATTGCATTTTCTTACATTATTTTTGAGCTTACATCCCCTTTTAACTTGTGTAAGAGGCATAGCCACTCCGGAGAGGAGTTTTTTTGTTATAGAAGGGGACAGCGACGCCCATTTGAAAGCAGCAAAGAATCAGAAGAAAAAGGCAAATAACTATAAAACTATAAAAAATAAATAATGAAAACCAATTGAAACGTTGCTTAGAATTGGTCGTTCTATAACATAAAAAAAGTTACCTTAAAGGTGCAAGAGAGAGAGAAAGGTCCTAGGATTTGAATTTATAAAAACATTTTTCATTTTAATAACAGGAATGAACCTTGGTTTTATGTCCTTTTATGACTCTTAAAAATATACAGTTTCCATTCATAATTACATTGTGATATAAAATAATAGATTAAAATAATAATAAAAATTAATTAATTCAAACTACCAGCCCTCAAATTCAAAGCAGTCCATACATCTTCCGCACTCTATAGCTCTGAACTCATCTCCAGATACTGAAGCTTTTGGACTCCTCTACTCAATTCCCCACTCATTACCTCTTCACACACTTGCATTCAAGTCTTTGCTAGGGCTGCGGCTCTTCTCTGGACTTCCATTATGTTCTGTCCGACTTCCTCCTAATCTATCTGCCTTCAAACCTTAAAACACAATTCTTTAGAGAAGTGCATTAGTGGTGCATTAGAGGTGCACTTATGTGGTCTTCATCTGTAGGCCTCGCTGTCTGATTGGATCATTGACCTCCAGGCCAATGATCAGATCAGCTCAATTTGGACCAGTGAATGGGTTTGGGTCAAGATCTATCCATTTAGTGACCCCTCCTGGCCACCACTAGGGTGGCCGGGGAAAATTTTCATACGGGGCCCCACGATTTCTGATAGCATCCCTGTGTCTAGCTCAAGGTATTCTAGGGTGACTGTACCCTGAAGTATACAGGTAGGGTTGAGACAAGGGTAACATAAGGGCAAGGCCAGATGTGGCATTTTTACGTTGCGTTTTTGAAAATGCTCCGTCAGGCGTAAATACGCATAAACTGCACTACCACTGAAACTAATGGAAAACACACTACGGCAATTCTCACTGGGCACTTGCAAGCCGAAATCCGCCACAGGACGCCAGTATTGACGTTTTTCAGCAGAAACGCCAATACGTCAAGAAACTACCAAATCAATAGACTCTATGGGATCTGCAAGTTTGAAACCACACTTTACATAAACACGCAGCGTATTTTAAACATGGCGTCCAAATTCTCACGAGATAAATGACGCATACGTTTTTACGGCGTATTAGGCATACTGACGATCATTCCTGTTCCAATTTGCATGTAAATAGCTTTTCTATTTTCTATGTCTAGCCAGCGGAATTATGAGGAATGAGAACAATGAGAAGTGCATGTTGGGAAAGGAAACCTAAGTGAAGAAAAATGCATGCTGATAGTCGCTCGTGGTTTCAGTGGTGTATTTACGCCAGACGGAGCTTTTTTTAAAAACGCAACTTAAAAACGCAACTTAAAAATGTCAAACGTGGCCTTGCCCTTAGAATGAGCACAGACAGGGATAGTAACAGAATTATACATATACTATCACTATACCATCACCATTCAGCCTTGAGCATTGTTACTCTTGAAATCTTTATAGCTCATTTATCTCCCTGTGTGTTTTCCCACAGAGTTGAGAGGACACAATGTCTGGAAGAAATCAATTTCCCCACAGACAGAAGCCAAGTGCTTTGCATGAACTCCACTCTGATTTCTTTATGCTTCCCTAATCCTAAAAGTGTTTACAGTGAGAAGCATCAGGATATTTATCAATGTCGGGGACCTAGTTGATTTTCTTTTTCCCAGGATGAAGCTGCTGACAATTGTCTGCATTTTATTATGGAGTGACTCACACATTGTGTAAGGACCAGTTACATGTCATAGCTAATAGTTAGAGTCCCAGTCATTAAAGGGATACTGTCATGGGAAAAAATTTTTTTTTCAAAATGAACCAGTTAATAGTGCTGCTCCAGCAGAATTCTGCACTGTAATCCGTTTCTCAAAAGAGCAAAAAGTTTTTTTTATATTCAATTTTGAAATCTGACATGGGGCTAGACATTTTGTCCATTTCCCAGCTGCCCCAAATCATGGGACTTGTGCTCTGATAAACTTCAATCACTCTTTACTGCTGTACTGCAAGTTGGAGTGATATCACCCCCTCCCTTTTCCCCCAGCAGCCAAACAAAAGAACAATGGGAAGGTAACCAGATAGCAGCTCCCTAACACAAGATAACAGCTGCCTGGTAGATCTAAGAACAACACTCAATAGTAAAAACCTATGTCCCACTGAGACACATTCAGTTACATTGAGAAGGAAAAACAGCAGCCTGCCAGAATGCAAAGTGCAGGCACAAGTCACATGACCAGGGGCAGCTGGGAAAAAATGTCTAGCCCCATGTCAGATTTCAAAATTGAATATAAAAATATCTGTTTGCACTTTTGAGAAATGGATTTCAGCGCAGAATTCTGCTGGAGCAGCACTATTAACTGATTCATTTTGAAAATGTTTTTTTCCCATGACAGTATCCCTTTAAATCTCCACAAATGAACTTACAAATGCAAGTAAAGTATACGACAAATTTGGTCCATTATCTGGTTGTCCTTATAAGGCAAAGTTCCATATACTTATATGCCAGCTTTCCTATATTTGATTTAGCCAGTTTTGTCTACACATAGAACATACTATCCCGATTACAATGACATTACACTGGAAAACTCTTACATTTGTGACCCAGGCAGTGGAATAAACATTATGAGGGGAAAGGAACGCACTGGCCAGTAAGAGCTTGAACCAAGAATTCCAAGGAAGTATATGTGTGCCAGGATTCTATTGGCTCATGACCTGGAGACCTGAAGACACACTATATAATAATGATTAAATGGCACATTCCTGCCAGTGAAAGTATTTATATTGCTAGAGAGCAGTAATAAAGGGTATACATGCGCGGTGCTTACACTCTTCCAATGGGCCACTTTATTCTTAAATCCATAGGATTGTGAACTTTGGGAGTTGCATAATGAAAGACATAATTAATGAAAGGCACAATGTTGGCTCAGGTCCAGTAATGGTGGCCATTCACGGGCAGATAAAGCTGCCGATAACGGTCGTTTGGACCAATTTGACAGCTTATCTGCCCGTGTATGGGGGCTCTGACGGGTCTTCCCGATCGATATCTGGCCACGATATCGATCGGGAAGGTTTGATTTTTAACCGACCCGTCGGAGCCCCTTGGCGCATCATAATTCGATCGTTACTGATCAGTATATGTGACAAGCAATGTACCTATAGAGTAACTGGTCACGCTGGGCTCACCAGACCACATCCCCGAATAGAGCGCCACTGTGTAGCCAGCTGGATAGACCACAACACATCACTCTTGTTTATAAAATCTTGTTGGCTTTCAGTTACAGTAGACTAGACATTTGTTTGTTTGGAGATGTTATGGGTCTCAGCAGGGCAGTCTCCCATTATGAGAGTGACTAATGAATGCTCTTGACTTGCCTCTTCCCCTTCATTTGGAATCTATGAACTCTAATCTCACATGGTTTGGTTAGATGCTCTCTGGAGACATTGAGGTGAGGTGCCTTGGTAGGTTATTCCAGGCCTGGACTGGGATTCAAAATAAGCCCTGGCACTTTAAATACACAGAGGCCCAACCAGCCCCCCATCAGCCGAAATAAATAGTGACTTTAGATATGCGGATTCAAATTAAAGAACGAGCCCTTATCTGGAATTCCCTGAGCATTGTGGATAACAAGTCCCATACCTGTACAAGCAAAATATGATCTCCCCTCTCTTTTTTTACCAAAAGGCTGATATGAGGTCAGCAATGTCATAGTAGGAGTAAAAGATGATAATGATTTCAGCAGAAGTAAATGGCTCTTGGGGCCATTCTTTCCCCAAATTCACTGCATCATGTGAGCAGTCACACAAGCCTTTCCAAGCAGGAATCGCAAGGTGAAACCGACAGCTGTTGCAGATTGCTGTGAGCTGGAGATTAGCAACAGATGGTGAGCCTCATGTTTATAGATCCCCATCCAACTTCCATGGCAGTAACGGTGCAATCTGATGTTACCATTTGGAAACGTGTATGTAAAATATGTACTGTTGCACACATGAATGATTGCTAGCACTTTGCCACCCATTAAGTGTATGAAAGGCCACCTGACAATTGTTTGATGGTTCATACAAAGAGCAGGAACGATCACAACAGGACGGGAAGAGCAGCTGCAGAATCATTGGAAGTTGATACAAAAAGTTGAGGTCCAGGGCCAAAGTTTCCAGGAATAGGTGATAGAAGTAGTAATAAGTTAGGTTGAAAAAAGACAAGTCCATCAAGTTCAACCTTAAGTCTATATAAACCCTTCCTAACTGCCAGTTGATCCAGAGGAAGGCAAAAAAAAAACATTTGAAGCCTCTCCAATTTGCCTCAGAGGGGAAAAATTAATTCCTGACTCCAAAATGGCAATGGGACCAGTCCCTGGATCAACTTGTACTATGAGCTATCTCCCATATCCTTGTATTCCCTCACTTGCTAAACACCATCCAACCCCTTCTTATACCTGTCTACTGTATCAGCCTGTACCACTGATTCAGGGAGAAAATTCCTCATCTTCACAGCTCTCACTGTAACAAACCCCTTCTGAATATTTAGGCAGAACCTCTTTTCTTCTAATTGGAATGGGTGACCTTGTGTCAGCTGGAAAGATCTACTGGTAAAAAAATCATTAGAGAGATTGTTATATGATCCCCTTATATATTTATACATAGTTATCAGTCTTTCCTCATAGCTAAGATTTTCCATACCTTTTGCCAGCTTAGTTGCCTTTCTCTGTACCCTCTCTACAGAGATTTCCAGTGTTTCGATGCCATCATTGAGCTGGTGACCTGGACCTACGACCCTGAATTTCAGAGAGGAATTTACATTAGGATTATAATGGAAATCACTTGGTCACAAATCAATGTGGGGGAAAAAGGCACTACTTTTGTAACTCAAGTGGGTGGTCTCAAAGTACAGGTATGGGATCCGTTATTTGGAAACCTGTTACCCATAACCCAGGAGGCTGTCTCCCGTATATATCCACTTTATCCAAATTTTTAAAAATGATGTGTTTTTTCTGTGTAATATTAAAACATTAGCTTGTACTTGATCCCAACTAAGATATAATTAATCATTATTGTAAGCAAAACCAGCCTATTGAGTTTATTTAATGCTTACATGATTTTCTAGTAGACTTAAGGTATGAAGATCCAAATTAAAGAAAGATTTGTTATCTGGAAACCCATTATCCTGAAAGCTCTGAATTACGGAAAGGCCATCTCCCATAGTCTCCAATTTATTCAAATAATCCAAATTTTTAAAAATGATTTCATTTTTCTCTGTAATAATAAAACAGTGCCTTGTACTTGATCCAAAGATATAATTAATCCTTATTCGAAGCAAAACCAGCCTGTTTGGTTTATATAATGTTTACATGGTTTTCTAGCAGACAAAGTATGAAGTTCCAAATTATAGAAAGATCCATTATCCGAAAACCCATTATTCTGAAAGGTCCGAATTATGAAAAAAACATCTCCCATAGACCCAATTTTATCCAAATAATCCAAGTTTCCCTGTAAGAATAAAACAGTAATTTGTACTTGATCCAAACTAAAATATAATTAGTCCTTAATGGAAGCAAAACCAGCCTATTGGGATTATTTAATGGTCACATGTTTTTCTATCTGATCCAAATTACAGAAAGAACTGTTATCCAGAAAACCCCAGGTCTTGAGCTTTCTGGAGACCTGTATTTCTAGCCTTCTAAAACGAATCCTAGCCCTAGCCTAAGAGCAAAATAAAGAACCCCCACCTCCTGCCTGTGAAACAATATGAGTTATATAGTGAATAAAGTACCCCCTCTTGTAAAATATAAGGATATTATAAGTTACCGAGGAGTTTCATGACCATATAAAAACAAGAGGCCGAAGGCCGAGTGCTTTTATACAGGTCATGGAACACCGAAGTAACTTCTAATATCCTCATATTTTGCAACTGGGGGTACTTTATTTATTATAATACACAAATTTCAGCGAGTCATGTGACAGAAATGACAACACTACTCACCGTTTATAACTGATGACATCAGAACTCACCGTTTATAAGGATATAATTTACAAGATATTCATGGCTTTTGTGTATTATATAAATGTATAAAACTGATTGGATGCGCAGAGATGTAGAAAGACTTTCTAACTCCCACTATAGCAATGTGTAAGCTCACACTCTTGTTACTAAAGAATGGCTCCTCTGTCTTTCTTCTCATGATTGTAAGAAATTTGGGACACGTCTGAGGAAAGAATGTGACACACTTAGCCGCCCCCTGACACCCGCGTTGAGTGTTAAACCCTTAGGGTTCTGGTGATGTTTTACTGATTATTCAGTTTCATGCAATATTTGGAATTGAAAGCATATAAATGCAAGGGATTGTAATAACATGCGTGATCAGCACAATGTCGGCCTTGTAAGGGAGATTATACAAGTTGGGTTCCAAACAATGATTTGCTGTGCTGATGTCTTACAATTCAGATAATTATATCTAATGCATAAAATTTTTTTTAAATTCCTTTCGGTAATTGGCATAGGCAAAAAGCATGTTATTCAAATGTATACCCAACAGTTACCATTTCATATAACATAACCAAACCTGCGCAGTGGCTATTGACAACCAATCAGATTTTTTGCTTTCATTTTGTAACCAGTAATAGACATGTTCAAAGCGTATTGCTGATTGGTTGCGGTGGGCAACTGCATTTATGCAATTGAGCAATGTCAGCAACAATGAACTGTCATGTTTCAGGGTAGGTAAAAAAATTATCTGCCGCACACCACTTACTTGATGCATGTAGGCTGCATTCAATTTAAAGTCAATTAGCATCCAAGCTGTACATAGGATAGAAGCACACTGACTTACACTGACACGGGCCGATAAAAGCTGCAGACAAACCGTGTCGGCAGCTTATTGGCCCATGTATGGGGCCCCCGCCCCCCGACAGGCTTCCCCGAACGAGATCTGGCCGAAAGTCGGCCAGATCTCTATCGGATAGGATGAAAAATCCTGTTGGATCGCAGCCGCATCTATTCGTTGATGCGGTCCCTCGATCCGACCGCCCATTACTATTCGTTAGGATCTGATTGTTGGGTCCTAGGGCCCACGATTGGATCAGCACGATATTGCCCACCTCAAGGTGGGCATATCGGGGAGAGATCCTCTCATTTGGCGAGCGGATCTGTCCGTGTATGGCCACCTTTACACTGGCGTATGCCTTTGTCATGTTTAATTGCAGAAGTTGTAGCACAGGCTTTCGGGAACCAACCCCTTCCTCAGGTGCAATAATCTTATGGGCAGGCTCTGCTGGGATTTGAGCCATAAACTTTTGGGTTTCTGATTATGTGCCTTAACCAGTGTCGGACAGGTGTCAGTGGGACCTTGTGCTGCTAAACATTTGACCTATTTCATGGTCTTTCCCTATTTTTATGAGAAAAGGAGGGTAAATTGATGGAATAATTGATTATAGTATGTAAAGAAAAGAGACTAGGATTATAGAGGTTGAGTGAGGAGAGGAAGAATAATAGTACTGAGAGTGGGCCCCTGGTCTAAGGTTTTTTGTGGGCCCCTGATCTAAGGTTTTTGGGTGGGCCACTGGTATCCAAGTCCGCCACTGGTCTTAACCTCTGGGCCAGGTGAGCATCTGGCAGGCTGGCTCACTATCTATCATATGGCCTTTGTAGCCCTTTCCCAGCAGCAGCCTGATTGGTGGGTTGGGGTTAGTGAATCATGGCTGACCCTGCCCTATATAAGTCCAGCCCTCCTCACCCTCAATGCCTGAGAATTGGCCTGTCATAGCACTGTGGCACTGCCCCTAGCTAGGTTCCTGCTCTAGCCTTTTCCCTTGTACCTTGCTCTTTCTACTTTGCTTTGCCTGCTCTTGCTTCAGCCTTGCTCCTGTTCCAGTCTTGTTTTCTTTGTCTGCACAGTCCTGTACGAGTCTGACTCGTTGGCCACTAAGCCCTCTTCCTGTCCTACCTCTCTCCTTTACATCACCCTGGCCTCAGTGAGTGTTAAGAAAGATCCATGATATATATTCCTTGCTGAAGCTTCTGCTGGTCATGGTACCTTGTCAGGCAGTTAGCTTGAAACTCGTAAGGGATCAATTACAAAGAGCAACAACAGTTGCAAAAATGGCCACAATCATTGCTAGAAATGGTGCCATTCATTCATTATGTAATTGCATATACAGTTCCGCCTTGGACTTGCACCATAGACACAGAGTACTACAGCCTACTACAGGATCAAATATAATCATCCCCAGCAGAGAAATGCTATTCTAATAGTAATGCAAGTACAATGTGTGTACCTGGTGAATTAGCTGTCATTATTCACATCATTTCTGTCCAGCTTGTTTATTTAGGGAGTTAAATTCTATGATTGAGGGCCAGATTATGATCATACACCCGAGCTCAGGCTAGATTAGTTACACCACTGCATAAAATCCTCTCTACTGGACCTCCTATTGGTGTGTGTAAGTTGCCCTACCACTTGTATTGAAAACTTCACAGGGCAAGGACCCTGGAGAGCTTACAATCTAAGTGGGAGGGTAAATTACACACACCAATGAGGATAACAAGTGCCCGAGTCAGATGTTCTGCCAGTGCTCCAATTGGTGGTCTATAAGTTTATTTCTCTTCTGCATCGGACTGGGCCGGCGGGAAACCGGGAAAAAACCCTCTCACAGAACCGGCGCTCCTGGTCTCCCCTGCCGATCGCATAAAGAAGACATGGAGCAGGTACACACCAGCGCAGGGGGGGGGGCAGATGGGGCCCAGTGACTGGGGAGGGGGGCCCCGATGTGGCAGCCCCGGCAACCCTGACCCCCCCAGTTTGACCCTGTCTACCGAAGCCCCATCCAGCCACCTAAATGGGGTGCCTGGACCAACACTCTACTCACACCATACTCTGTGGTCAAAAGTCTCTATACATTCCTAGACATATGGGGTGAAAACTGGCTACACCTGACCACATCTGTGTATAGTCGCCTTTACTGAGTCTGAGCACAAGCAGGCAAAGTCCCAATTCTTGGAAAATGTGAGAGACACAGCCCTAATTGTCACAGTTACTTACACATAGTTGGGGCACTCCTATAATAAACAAGGGAAAGCACTCCTATAATGACATCATACAACACCATATCAGACAGTACTGGGTGATTCACAGGGTGAGAGCTATTAACTAGCACAGAGTAATCTAAAGCCAAAGAATAAGAAATGAAGGAGCTTACACCCAATGTGTGACTCAACCACCCCACTGCATGGATTACTCTTTAGGTATTATGTCATATACTGTAAGTGATAGATAGAAGGTGTGTGTGACCGTGGGATCGTTTTGTGCCGTTCCTTGGATACCATTCATCCTCTGAACAAATCATATCTTTATCATTTTCCTCTTGGAGTATATAGTATTGTCTTGTATGCAGATGTGACTGTTTAGGATCACTTGCAGGGATTCCTGATGAGGCTGCCTGGGCATTCACTGTAGACTTGGCACAGTTTCAGTGGCACCATCTGGCTCAGCGGCCATGCCTGTAGGAATACATACATTATATACGCTCGTTCCCACAACGGGCCCCCCTTGTTTTGTGTTTATTACCCCTTGTGTTTCTGAGCTGCACTTCTGTAATTACTAAGGAGAATTTCAGCCCTACTGTATTTAAAGTAACAGTAACATCAAAAAATGAAAGTAATACAAATATAATGCAGTGTTGCCCTGCACTGGTGTTTGCTTCAGAAACACTACTATAGTTTATATAAATATCTGCTGTGTAGCAATGGGGGCAGCCATTCGAAGTAGAAAAGGCTCAGGTTACACAGCAGATAAGCTCTGTAGAACATAATGGTGTTTTCTGTTATCCGCTATTGTAGCATATGCAAATTAGGATTCAGGTTTGGTTCGGTAATTGGCCTAACTTTTTACTTACCCCTCGGCATGGATTCCGGGTCTTCAGTAAGCCGTGACGGAGATGACTGGCGTGACTGGCGTATGCGCAGTTGGAGCAATTTACCGGTTTGCGAGAACTGCGCATGCACCAAAATGGACGGAAATTGCCAAATCGCTGTAAGACCAGAAGATGGCTGCGGTGAACTGAATCTGCGTCGAGGGGTAAGTAAAAAGTTTCCCGGGGGGGCAGTTAGGCTGGGGGAGGAGGAAGGGGGTTCTAAGTGGGTGGGGGGGTACGTGTTTCTTTGCTAAAGGGTTGAATTCTCCTTTAAGTTGGGACAGTCAAGGTCACACTGGGTTAGCAGGACACCTTAAAAAATACCTGGTGGGCCCCAGCCCTTGTGGGCGCACCCAGAATCTTTGGGTGCTGCTTTCACACCCCGATCACAGTTGCCGTTAAGAGGAATGCAACACAATGCAGGTCATGGGGGGGGCGTATGAGGTATGGGGGGCACTGGTTGACCAGCCCTGTACAAGTAGGACCTTTATAATCAGCTATAACCTGTATAGTCAATTTAGGAGGTTATGGTTGCCATTAGGTTAGGTCAGGGGTGCCCAGAAGGTAGATCTACAAGTAGACCTTTAGCTGGTGATCAGTAGATCTCAAGACAGTGTTAACAAACAAATTGTCTAAATCACCCACCTATTTCATGCTTATCATTCATATAGCAATATGCAATTTCCCATAAATCAATATTTAAGTAATATTTTGGAACAGAATGCTAACAATGCTTTTACGGATGTAGATCATAATGGGACAACATCACTTAAAGTAGACCTCACATTAGTAAAGTATGGGCACTCCTGGGTTAGGTTGATACAGCTGTGGGAAGCCATTGCCAGGGTCCTAAAAATCAATATTTTGTACTGCTTGGTTAGATAGTGCCATGAGTCCCTACATTTATTCACATGATGTTGTTAATTCATAGGAAAGGGAGCTGCCATACTGGTGGCTGTGATTGAGAAAAAGGAAATATCATGACATATTGGTGAAATACTTGTGTGTCTTTGCTAAGCATTAACCACTGAATGTGGTATCACTTATGTAAGTGTCCTCGCTATAATCAGCAGAAAATGACATACAAAGCATTTATTGTTGTCTAAATCCATAATTGGCCAGTATGATGTCCCTTTAATCTTTCTGTGCAGGATAAGCTGAAATGAACATGATAGGCAACAATGAATTCTGTCAGCCTCCTTATCTTCTCCTGCCATCCCATGGCCCTGATCATAATCAGACAGAAAGGACACAAAGGAGCAGATGCGGTTGTCAAATCCCAGCAGGGCTCATCCTTACAAGAGTGGTATCCTAGCAGGGCTATAGAGACACAGGGCTTAAGACTGGGGCAATTGCTGGAAGCCAGTGGTGCACATCTTTACAAGAGAGGTCTCCTATCAGTACTATACAGACAATGCAGGGCTTAGATGGGGAGGCTAAGAAAAGGATTTGCCAAGGCTTGGCCACATGCGAAGTCTCCAATGGAACCGGGCTTCATCACCTTCAGAGATATCTCTTTTACATGGCTTGAAGTGTAAAGCGATGATCCCCCAACCAATGGCTCATGAGCAACATGTTGCTCATCAACCCCTTGGATGTTGGTCCCAATGGCCTAAAAGCAGGTGATTATTTTGAATTCAAGGTTTGGAGGCAAGTTGCATAAAAAACAGGTGTACTGCCAAGCTATATGCTGCCACTCTACACAGGGGCTACCAAACGGCCAATTACAACACCAAGAAAAATCTTTATACTTGCGTGGCTCCCAACTCCTTTTACTTTTGAATGTTGCTCACAGGTATATAAGGTTGGGGGCCCCTGTAAAGTATAAAGTTGGCTATACATATGTCAATAAACTGCTTACTGAGGGCCCTTGTGATACAGATATGTGGCTAAATATCTACCAGACAGACTAGATTAGTGCACTGATGGAATCCACTCCTGTTGGACCCTGGGCCACACTCAAAGCTTCCCAAGTGCCATAGAGAGTCTGGGCTTCAAAGCTGCCCCAAATGGAGTAAAGAGAACCCTGACATTTTCATCCTGGCCCAACAGGGGGGCAGTCCCACAACATGGAAGCCTCCTGAATAGACCTAATCCTCAAACCTGACTTTTTTCATCCTGAGATCATAGCTGATTGGATCATGCAGTCAACAGCTTACTGGCCTATGTATGGAAGTCTCCCAACTATCTGCCAATATGTCGCTGAATATCATTCAGATATCTAGAGGGCAGGTTAGAGAATCCAGTCAGCTGAGGACCCCATTGGTGCAGTGATGCCTAGGCCCATTTTAGGATCAAATCAGTCCCATTTGGCACAAAACATGAGTGGGCAACCTCCTATAGTCAGGGTCCCCCCATAAATAACATAATGGGCTTAAAAAAAAAATTATTGGTGTTCAGTGGAACTTACCTTTCAATTTTTCTTACTCTCTTTGTTTCCCTTTGTCGGCTTCAGCGGTTGGCTACACTTGTGTCTGCATGCCCCGCCCCCACACACCCCAAAAACATACAGGCAGGTTAAGTGACTCCTGGTAAAATTGACCATAGTGTGTGAATGTGACAGGGACCTTAGATCGTAAACTCTATTGGGGCATTGACTGATATGAAAAATGTATGAACCTTGTAGAGCACTGTTGCGGTATGCGTCAGTTACATAAATAAAATATAATAATTAGTGATGAGCGAATCTGTCCCATTTCGCCAATTTGCATAATGGCAAAAAATATTTGCAACACAATGAAGTCTTCAGGCGACTGCATTTTTTTTACACAGGACAATGGGCGTTTTTTCTTACCGCAACTTTTTTTGTCTCAGCTCCTATTTTGCCACGCTGACTTTTTTGTTGCAGCAAAATTTGTCACTGCAAATTTTTGGCATACTTTCACGGAAAAAATTGACGGTGGCAAAATGCCGAATTTCACAGTGAATCCAGGCGAAAAATATGGATCTTTAAAAAAAAAAAAAAAAAAAATGTTGCAGCTTAAAGGAAAACTATACCCCCAAAATGAATACTTATGCAACAGATAGTTTATATCAAATTGAATGACATATTAAAGAATCTTACCAAACTGGAATATATATTTACATAAATATTGCCCTTTTACATCTCTTGCCTTGAACCACCATTTCGTGACTCTATCTGTGCTGCCTCAGAGATCACCTGACCAGAAATACTACAACACTAACTGTAACAGGAAGAAGTGAGGAAGCAAAAGGCAGAACTCTGTCTGTTAATTGGCTCATGTGACCTTACATGTGGTTTGTATGTGTGCACAGTGAATCTTACGATCTCAGGGGGCGGCCCTTATTTTTTAAAATGGCAATTTTCTATTTATGATTACCCAGTGGCACATACTACTAGAAAAGTATATTATTATGATAATGGTTCATTTACATGAAGCAGGGTTTTACACATGAGCTGTTTTACTCAGTATCTTTTAATAGAGACCTACATTGTTTGGGGGGTATAGTTTTCCTTTAAAGGAATTCTATTGGCTATTGGCAGCTCAGTGGTTATACCAAGATCCAATCAAGTCTTTAATAGGTATCAGTAGGGTATAAGAGGCTGAGGCTGGGCTCACTGTTGGAATAGAATGTGTATAGTCAATATTTCTAACTGGCTCTTGGATTCCAGACAGACACAACATACTCACACGCTCTCTTGCACCTCTTATCCAGTGTCAGTGTGTGCTGCTGGCACCAAGCCATATACAACTCCTGCCATTCCTGCTCCGGAACATCCACAATTCCAAACCGGCATAGAATGGGAGGCCTGGCACTGTGGGAGGGGCAAAGAGCAGGCCACACCCATATTCTGTAGTCTTATTGGAGGGAGACAGAATGTTTTTTGGAATAGGATGTTTTCCTGAAACACCTTTGTCTAAAAATGGGAATGTAGCCAGAGCTAGCCTTAATGGGTCTGGGGCCCTATTATTTATATTATACTTTATATATCTGTATATCTACCACAATACTAATGTTATTCACAAGTGGAGCTGGGCACATTCTCGGGCCAGTTTAATCCTGAGCCAATTAACCTGCCTGAATGTTTTTGAAGTGTAGGGGGAAAAGGGATTAACTGAAGGAAACCAGTGCAGACATGGGAAGAACATACAACAGATAGTGCTCTCGCTAGAACGGGACTTAAGGAGGCCATAAACATGTGTAGAGCTGAATCTACACATGTAGAGCCGACAGATATCGAAGTCTTCTGCCCATATCGTTCCTCTAGTCTCCCACTATACACGCACTGAATATTGTACAAAAAAATGTCATACGATATTATTGTGCATCTATGGCCACCTTTAGGATCCTGCCTACCGACTCCACCACCATAATGTATGCTGTTATTGAACTATATATATATATATATATATATATATATATATATATATATATATATATATATATATATATATATATATAGCAAAAGTTTCCAGACCAGCACTCCCTTTTGGTGAAAATCAACAATCTTTTATTGTGACATGGTATCTTGTTCCATGTCACAATAACAATTGATACCATGTCACAATAAAAGATTGTTGATTTTCACCAAAAGGGAGTGCTGGTCTGGAAACTTTTGCTGTATGCTAATATTACCGTGCACCCCTCCTTATCCATTGCCTTGGAGTGCGGATACTCATCCAAGAAATATATATATATATATATATATATATATATATATATATATATATATATATATATATATATATATATATATATATATATATATATATATATATATATATATATATATATACACATACACACACACACACACACACACACACAGCTGTGACGGAAACATACAAGATTTCAGGCATCACATGAATGGATCATTCGAAGGACGTTTGCAATTTACATTCATTATTATTTTTTAATTCCAAGATATTAGATGGGGATGTTGACCTTCGAGTTAACATTTAGTATTATTTAGAGAGCGATATGCTGAGACAATTTGCATTTGTAGACATGTGTAGAGCTGAATCGTTAGATATACAGATAGAAACAATAGAATTCTACCTGTATCTGACAATTCAGCACAAACAATGTCAGATGTTCGGTTGCCTTCAAAGGCACCCAATCAAAATTTTCTGGCTAGCCCAATCAACGAGCTGACAGATATCCAAGTCTTCTGCCCATATCGTTCCTCTAGTCTCCCACTATACACGCACTGAATATCGTACAAAAAAATGTCATACGATATTATCGTGCGTCTATGGCCACCTTTAGGATCCTGCCTACCGACTCCACCACCATAATGTATCCTACTGTTCTCCAGCTGTTATTGAACTATAACTTCCAGCATTCCCAGTCTTTGGCATCCCCTTTTATTCATCTCTGACATGCAGCCAATGTATTTTTCAGGTGTATCTGTTCTAGTTGCTCTACATTTCTCCAAATGAAATCAACCAGTTCTGTTCAGCAAATGTGATATGTTTGTCCAGCTTTCAATGGAGCTACTCATTGGCATGGATTCCACCCTAGTTTCCTAATGTTAATGCCAGAATTTGTTGCCACTCTCCCCTTTCAAGCCAATTGCACCATCTAGTGGCAAGATTTAAGCACAGCCTTTCTGGGGAGGGGCAATATATAAATAAATATGAGCATGTGCTTGCTACACTGTGTTGAGTATATATGTATGTATATATATATATATATATATATATATATATATATATATATATATATATATATATATATATATATATATATATATATATATATATATATATATATATATATATATATATATATATACACACACACATAAATAATATCAAAACAGGGGGGTTGTGGGAGCACTCTAAAGGCTTTAAAGTATATATATATATATATATATATATATATATATATAATAAATGCTATTGCATATATACCCAAATAGGGGTTATTTTGTTACAAAGTTATGATCATAAAATTGATAAGCCACCATACCACGTCAAGGTAAACCCCGAATGGCGGTCCCTAACTTGTTTTATCTTTTATGTGCATTCTAGCATTACCTGTAATAAATGTCCATTGAACGCTGTTTTTTCACTGAGGGCTAAATCCTCCCCAGCCAGCAATCAGGCTTTTAAAGGAGAGATATTCCCAAAACAAACGCCCAATTTTAAAAGCATAGGATCACCATTAGTTTAAAGGGGGGTATGGGGTGCTACAACCACTGAAGCTATGCCACAGCTTCCGGCTAAATATACAATATCAAAACAGGGGGGTTGTGGGAGCACTCTAAAGGCTTTAAAGTATATATATATATATATATATATATATATATATATATATATATATATATATATATATATATATATATATATATACACACATATACACAGCTGTGACGGAAACATACAAGATTTCAGGCATCACATGAATGGATCATTCGAAGGACGTCTGCAATTTACATTCATTATTATTTTTTAATTCCAAGATATTAGATGGGGATGTTGACCTTCGAGTTAACATTTAGTATTATTTAGAGAGCGATATGCTGAGACAACTTGCATTTTATTTAGCAGCTCTCCAGTTTGCAATTTCAGCAATCTGCTTGCTAGGAGCTAAAATTACCCTAGCAACCATGAATTACAATGAATAAGAGACTGGAATATGAATAGGAGAGGGCCTGTAAAGGTAGATGGGTAATAAACATAGCAACAACAATGCATTTGTAGCCTTACAGAGTATTTGTTTCCAAGATGGAGTTAGTCACCCTCATTTGAAAGCTGGGAAGAGTCAGAAGAAGAAGGCAAATAATTTACTATAAAAATGTAATATTGAAGACCAATTGAAAAGTTGCTATAAATAGGACATTCTATGACATACTAAAAGTTAAAGGGGAAACACTTCTTTAAGGGATACATGTACTGTTTATATGAATGAATTTTGTTACAACAGCACCACCTGTGGGTCAATTCCAACCATAACAAGGGATGGTCTGATGCTCTTTTACAGAGTTCCCCAACCTTTTTTACTCATGAGCCACATTCAAATGTAAAAAAAAGCTCGGGAGCAACACTAGCATGAAAAAAGTTTCTGGGGATGCTCTATTTGGTAGTACACCTGCTTTAAATGCAACTAAAACTTGCCTCCAAACCAAAAATTAAAAATAAGCACCTGCTTTGAGGCCACTGGCAGCAAAATCCAAGGGGTCGGGGACATGTTGCTCAAGAGCCACTGGTTGAGGATGACTGTTCTTGGGGTTGGGAAAAACATCAGATAACTTTTCTCACATCTTTCTCCCAACAACTTCCTTGACTAACTGGTGGTCTGAATGGTGGGAAACTGACCAGCAGGTGGTGCTGCTGTAACAAAATTAATGAATACAAACATTACATGTAGCCTTTAATATTGGAATTAAAATAAATAAATAATGAATGTAAATTGCAAAAGTGCTTAGAATAGCACGCTCATCAATTTTACATTCACTTCTTTTAAAGGTTTTCTTATCCTTTAAGGGGCCTGTTTATTTAGGACCACAGTATTAGATGAGGATACAGCCTACAGACGTGACCATTTTCATTCATTTCTAAAACAACTTCTGTGGTAATCCAATACATATTATTGCAATATGTACTCAAATGTAAGGCATCACTTGATTTCTAAAAAGGATATGCTAAATCGTGTAAAAACTTCTTTAATAAATACTTATATAAAATACAAATTGCACTCACATATGTGTGCTTAAAATAAGCATATAATCAGTAACCAGGAAACCCACAGAGGGACTGATTATATGCTTATTTTAAGCACACGAGTGCAATTTGTATTTTATCTAAGTATTTATTAAAGACGTTTTTACACGATTTAGCATATTCTTTTCAGAAATCAAGTGATGCCTTACATTTGTGGAGCAACGGTACCTTAATGCCAGAGATACATTTAAACGTTTGTGAGTATTCATTACTTGCACATAGGAGGTGATCACATATAGTTTTAAAAAAACACAAACAGTTAAAGGACAACCAAACCCTTTGGTGGAAGAAAAAGAACACACCTCCTAGCAATTGCACAAAGTGGTTCAACTCCATTTAAAAATTACTACACTATATATCACTTTTTTTTTTGTCTAGCCCTGAGCTTATAGCATACCTCCCAACATTTTGGAAATAAAAAGAGGGACAAAAAGTTTTCGCATGTAGCGCAGCAAAATTTTTTGACCATGCCCTTTCTGTAGCCACACAACCTAATTACCGTATTCATTTTTTAAAATTTGGCAGGTTATGAGAGTTTGAAAATATCTCTCCTTATCTAAACTGTTTTTTTGTGTCTCAAAATTATTACAAAGTATCTTATTTGCACCTGTTACCTGTTCTGGGCTCTCTGCTAAAAGCCAATTAAGTTAGAAACTTTGTTTCTTTTTCTGGCTGTTCAGTGCAGAGAAAATAGGGACTTTCCAGTACAAATGAGGGACTGCAGGTTGAGTTGTCAAAAGAGGGACTGTCCCTCTGAAAAAGGGACAGTTGGAAGGTATGCGGTTATAGCGCTGGTTTTCTTCCTACAATCGAAAGACCATAATTTTTACCGGCCAGGCTGGTAAAATAATAACCTTAGTCCAGACCTGTTCCTGACAAATTCAAACCCTGCGAAATGATCAGGGTGACGGAGCTAAAAAAGCTTAGAAACAACTTGACAGAAGTTAAACCTCATTTATATTTAACAACAGAAACCTACCTCCTAAGTAGAAGTTTATAGAAATGAATCAGGAAGTTTTCCCCTTTGCCCCAGAAACACCATGTAGCCAGGATTGGCACCTTTTCTGGAAACAAATACCGGCCTTCCTATATTTCTCATTACATTTTAATATTGGCGCCATTTTTACAGGCAAGGGGCCACATGAAGCACAGGCCACCGTCCTATGGCCAATATTCACTAAACAACTTACCTTCTCAAAGAAAATCCCAACTAAAACATTACAACCAGGGAAAAGGGATATTGTACCACCTATCTACTAGGGCCACAAAGGGTAAACCCGGCTGTTTATAAAATATTCTCTGCAATTTATACCACTAGTGTCAGTCAGGACTTACAATAAGCGCCCGCTTGACAATTCGCCCCCTAGTGGAACAGCAAAGCACAGAGCGGAACCAAACACGTGGCTCCTGTTCCAGCAGGGATGCAAAAATCAGGACATCCGGTTGGTGGACAGCGGAATATGACTGCTGCCGGAAGTAAGTAAACACTTTCAGTATATTGAAGTGGTGGTAGCTTTCGCATAGCGTTAGCAGTGTTTCCCCAACTCTAGGGCAAGGGAGCAGCCCGCTGACTTAGTAAGGGGCACGCAGTCGATTTTTCAGCCTTCTCCAAAACCTCCTGTCTGTCCGATAACCTCACAACTAGATCGGCTTCTGCAGGCAAAGCGGGAACGTTTCCATTAGACTACAGAGACCTGTTACTTTGCATTGCCTGTAGAAATGAGCTGCGCTCTGATTGGGTCATTCTCCTTTCAGAGCCCTACGATTGGCTGATTCTCCTGGCCGCTTCTCTTTTCAGAGCGCAGTTCTCTATTATAGACAATGAAATGTGCCAATCCTAGAGCGAGAGAAAGATGCGGAAGTAGGCGGGACTGGGGAATACATGCTGAGATCAGAAACTGATGTGAGTCAGTCACTAGTCCTGAATGTCTCCCTGCCTGAGATAGTTTCCTTCTGCTCCCCCAGGTATTGTACCTTCTGGTGGCATAAACCTCTCCTCCTTGTTCCTTTATTTATAAACCGCTCCCCTTGTTCCCTTATTTATAAACCGCTCCCCTTGTTCCCTTATTTATACAACTCTCCTCTTTGTTCCCTTATTTATAAACCTCTCCCCCCTGTTCCATTATTTATAAAACTCTCCCCCTTGTTCCTTTATTTATAAACCTCTCCTCCTTGTTCCTTTATTTATAAACCGCTCCCCTTGTTCCCTTATTTATAAACCTCTCCCCCCTGTTCCCTTATTTATAAACCTCTCCCCCCTGTTCCCTTATTTATAACACTCTCCCCCTTGTTCCTTTATTTATAAACCTCTCCTCCTTGTTCCCTTATTTATAAAACTCTCCCCCTTGTTCCTTTATTTATAAACCTCTCCTCCTTGTTCCTTTATTTATAAAACTCTCCTCCTTGTTCCTTTATTTATAAAACTCTCCTCCTTGTTCCTTTATTTATAAACCTCTCCTCCTTGTTCCTTTATTTATAAACCACTCCCCTTGTTCCCTTATTTATAAACCTCTCCCCCTTGTTCCTTTATTTATAAACCTCTCCTCCTTGTTCCTTTATTTATAAAACTCTCCTCCTTGTTCCCTTATTTATAAAACTCTCCCCCTTGTTCCTTTATTTATAAACCTCTCCCCCTGTTCCTTTATATATAAAACTCTCCCCCTTGTTACTTTATTTATAAACCTCTCCCCCTTGTTCCCTTATTTATAAAACGCTCCTCTTGTTCCCTTATTTATAAACCTCTCCCACTTGTTCCCTTATTTACAAATCTCTCCCACTTGTTCCCTTATTTATAAAACTCTCCTCCTTGTTCCTTTATTTATAAAACTCTCCTCCTTGTTCCTTTATTTATAAAACTCTCCTCCTTGTTCCTTTATTTATAAACCTCTCCCCCTTGTTCCCTTATTTATAAAACTCTCCCCCTTGTTCCCTTATTTAAAAAACTCTCCTCCTTGTTCCCTTATTTATAAAACTCTCCCACCTGTTCCCTTATTCTCCCTCTTTTGGTCAGTTATCCTCAATTGTATTCCTGTCACAGCTTCCCCTGTCCTCAATGAACTTTTTCCACTTGCAAGAAATTCATTTTGTGCCATTTATTCACACTTTTAGTTTAGTTTTTGTTATTTTACATCTCTGGGATAGATAAAGTAACTTTTTTTTCAAGTGTATCCATAAACAAAGTTACATCTATAAACTATATACAAAATTATGATGTGGACAGAGGTGAGCCAGACCTAGAGCTACGAAGGGGGGCTTGAACCTAAAAGGGTTGGAGATCTTTAGTTCAGCAGGTTGGGAGGCAGGTATGATACATGTAAGAAGAGCCAGTCACACAGCCATTCTGGGGTTTATAGTTCAGCGTGGGCATAAGGCTGTGAGCGTTGGGCAGGGCGTGAACAGGTGTGACAAAGGTCACTGTATCTATAATGTAAGTCAACTGAAGATTCCTTTATTTGTCAATACAGACCATATATAGTTATACAGTGTATTAAAATCACATTTCACCCAGCCCCCCCCCCCCCCCACATAAAGAAAGTGCATTTGATACACATAAAGTGACAGGTGCAGGGAACAGTTAGTTCTACAATATTATCATGTTTAGGATGAGTTGCTTGTGGGAAGAAGCTTTTTCAGTGTCTACTAGTTCTAGTTTTAATGCTGCAGAACCTTCTTCCAGATGGCAAAAGAGAGAGCAGAGAATGAGACGGGTGAGAAATGTCTTTTGCTAAGATATTTGCACGGTGCATAATTTGTTTCCAGAGTTTGGAGATGGGTGGGAGAGGTTCTCCTATGATCCTTTCTGCGGTTTTCACAGTTTTTGGCACAGGGATGATATTGGTGGTTTTTAGGCATGCAGGAACAACAGCTGAGCTCGGGGATAAATTGAAGATATCGGTGAAAATGTCTGCAAGCTGTTTAGCACATTCCCATAGCAGCCGACCTGGGATGTGGTCAGGTCCTCCTGCCTCCTGTGGGTTTATTCTGGAGAGGGTCGTCTTGACTTCCTCGCTGGTAAAACAGAGAGCCTGGTAATTTTGGAAGGAGGCAATTTTCCTTGTCGTTTTTTGGTTTTAAAACGTGCAAAGAACCAGCATGGGGGTTGAAGGATAGCGAGATCTGAAGAACAGAATCACTGTGAGGGTCTTGTACGCTGGGGATTGGACATATCCTTCCCCTGTAGCTTATACCCTGCCTGCACCTAATACTAACAACTAGGAACTGTATTGGAGAAGTGAATGTACTGTGTACCTTTTTGAAGTTGGTTGTGAAGATGCAGCTATTAAACTATTTACTGTACCCACGTTATTGCAAGATCTGTGAAGCCGGTGTTGGAAACCCTTTCTCCATTTCTTCAGCAGGAGCCCGTCTGAGAGAGTCCTATGTAACACACACTCTAAGGAGTTGTAAAGTGCAAGCAACAATTTAGCTGCGGAGGGAGGGAAATGCAGTGTCCTATGCAATAATAAACAGAGCAGTCCCTATATAGCATTACACATGGAATACAGGCTTAACAGAGGCAGGGTTAGATTTATGCCCTGATGAAATGGAGCTAGCTGATGTTTCTGCTAAACTTAATATTATTTAGGCCTCTTAAATGTGAAGGTTATTGTGGTTCTAAGCTGGGGCCACACAGGTGAATACATTGCTCAGCATGGCTCTGTCTGACTGCATTTTGGAAGATGAGGGCAGACAGAAGGTGAGTCTCATGATGATATTACATAGTTAGATGAAATACTTACAGTGACTGAATTAAATAAAAGAGAAGGAAAGGCTAACATTTTGTAAGCTTTATCAGAAAGGTCTATATAAATACACCAGTAAACCCTCAAAGTAATGCTGCTCTGAGTCCTCTGCAAAAGAAACACCACATTTCTTTCCTTCTATTGTGTACTCATGGGCTTCTGTATCAGACTAACTGTTTTCAGCTTAAACCTCCAGGGCTAGGGCTTGAGCATGCTCAGTTTGCTCCTCTCTCCCTTTCCCCTCCTCCCCCTTCCTACTGTAATCTGAGCTCAGAGCTATGAGTGAGCAGGGAGAGACTCAGGCAGGAAGTGATGTCACCCAAGCTTATATGGCAGCTGCTATTCTAAACAAACAGAGAGAGCTGTTTACTCAGGTATGGTAAAGCATTCTACAGAATAAATATAGTCTTATAGCTTGCACTATTGTGGCTAATCTATTGGCAATAAACTGCTTCGGTAGCTTTCCTTCTCTTTTACGTGTCCTGTGTGACTACACAATTAGGCTTTTACACCCTCTAATCCTGTTTATCCTTTATAATGTCATAGAATACGTGGAAATGAAGTGTTTCTTAAGAAGCGTTGATGGGAAGCATGGCTCCATAGCCCTACCTGAAGGCAAAGGGGTCACATTAGGAAGAGGCCCAGAAACCCTCATAACAGACAGGAAGTGTTCTAAGACTCAAGGTAGGGGCCTGTCAAAAAAGTGTACATATATATATAGATATATAGATACAGAGATATATATATATAGATATATATATATATATATATATATAGATATATATATAGATATATAGATATAGATAGATATAGATCTATATAGATATATATAGATATAGATATATATATCATGTCATAAGTGAGAAACATTAATATAAAGGGTAATACTGGCTGCTTCAATCCTGTATAATGGAATATAAATATATATAGACCCTCCTTTACCTCTCTGCTATGGGGGGTGACTTTCCACTGGGATCCACTGAAGCACCACTCAGGACACTAATGCTCCACAGAAAAACAACGAGGAGCAGGGATCCCTCCACTTGGTCTGTGGGGCTGGAACACCTTTGGGCCTATAACACCTTGAAATTCCTTGTGACAAAAAGAAATCCAGACAAAAGATGCAAGTGAAATTGCCATGATATGGCAGGATTTTTTAAAATGGTTCCGCTTATCCAAAAGGCTGTAGCAATGGAGCGATTGCAGCAAAAAAAGAACTAAACCCTAAAAATGAAGTTGGCTAGAAATGCTATATTATAGCTCTGTAGCTGTGAGCTCTACTAATCACTGTGAGCCACCATTTCATTTGTAAATTCAGGCACCCCAGGGCTGCTATTTGGGGGCACAATGTTCCTTAGGCTTCCATGCTGTGGATTTTGGGTTAGAGGACCAATGTATAACTATTAAAGGAGTGGTTCACCTTTAAGTTAACTTTTAGTATGTTATAGAATGGACAATTCTAAGCAACTTTTATATTGTTTTTGTTTTATTTGCCTTCTTCTGACTTTTTCCAGCTTTGAAAAGGGGGTCACTGACCCGATCTAAAAAACGAATGCGTCGTAAGGCTACACATTTATTGTTATTGCTACTTCTTATTACTCCTCTTTCTATTCAGGCCCTCTCCTATTCATATTCCTGTCTTTTATTCAAATCAATGCATGGTTGCTAGGGTAATTTAGACCCTAGCAACCAGACTGCTGAAATTGCAAACTGCAGCGCTGCTGAATAAAAAGCTAAATAACTCAAAAACCACAAATAATAAAACATGAAAACCAATTGCAAATTATCTCAGAATATCAGTCTCTACGTCATACTAAAAGTTAATGCAAAGGTGAACAACCCCTTTAAGTCTATGATCAGAGAAGCCTCTAACATATTCCCCCTCCGTCTTAACCAGAAAACCTAGAATCAATCAAAGTAACAATTATCTACATCGCTAAAAGAGGACTAGCAAGGGGCAGGTCAGCAGGCATATTGCCAATCAGTGTCCACTTCATTTGTGGAGATTAATAAAAAAAAAAAATAGCCCACAAAAGAAGTACAGGTATGGGACCTGTTATCCAGGATGAGTTTTCAGGATAACGGATCTTTCCGTAATCTGGATCTTCATAATTTGTCTACTAGAGAATCATGTATAAACATTAAATAAACCCAATAGGCTGGTTTTGCTTCCAATAAGGATTAATTATATCTTAATTGGGATCAAGTACAAGCAACTGTTTTATTATTACAGACAAAAAAGAAATCATTTTTAAAAATATACATTATTTGGATAAAATGGAGTCTATGGGAGGCGGCACAGGGCTTTCTGTATAACGGGTTTCCAGATAACAGATCCCATACCTGTAACACACAGCTGATATTTGTGACTTGATAACACTTCCTATCATACACTGCTCGGCACAAGCTACACTAATATAATGAAAGCAGAATGAGAAAAAATGACTATGAAAATTGTTCTTACATGGCTACAAACTGATATCTCACTAACCTTGATTTTGTTTTGAAAAAATATTCCAGTGGAACTTGTGGCTAATCTGGAGAGCAGAGCGGTCCGTGTAACCCAGGTAAGATACGTAATGTATTCGAGATGTTTGATAATTGCACTGATTTCATCGAGACTATTTTCAATATCCCCGTTTGCCCAACCAATCATATACAGCACTGAGATAGGAGCCTTGTCACTTAATTACTTGTGTCTGTCTGGCCCTAGAGCAGTAATCCTCCTTATTTGGAGATTAAGCACAGGATACTCTGCGGAAGAAGACAATAACCTTATCAAATCATTTACTTAAGTTAATTACTATTTTCCTTACAGTAATCATCCTACGCTAGAATCTCATCCATGACCCTAACAATAGCGTGGGTTCAGCCCACATGCAGCAAATAATTCAGATAAGAGAGTTTATAGAAGTATATATTGCTGCCTGCTTGTTTTTTTTCTCTTTTGACCACATAAATGTATAAACTGATGTTTAATCTGAACTATTCTTAAAGGAGAACTTAACCCCCTGCAATGTTAAATCCCCACTGGCCCCCCTTCATTGGCCCCCTCACTGCCTCCCCTCTGCACAGTCTTACCCCAAAATCCTGTCCCCTCTTGAAATAGTGACTGCAAATTCAGAGTGAGCGCAGCAGAGCTCACGGGCGCTATCTTCTTCTCTTTGGTAAACTTTGTATCGTCTTTCTCCCCTTTGGCAATTTCTGTCTCTTTGGTCGCATGCGCAGTTGTCGCGAACCGGAAGATTGCTTCAACCACACATGCGCCATTACGCCAATCACTTAATGAAGATTACCAAAGAGAAGAAGATGGCGCCCGTGCGCTCTGCTGCGATCACTCTGCACTTGCAGTCACTATTTCAAGAGGAGACAGAATTCTGGGGTAAGACTGTGCAGAGGGGAGGCAGGGAGGGGGCCAACGAGGGGGGGGGGCAGTGGGAACATAACATTGCGGGGGGGTTTAGTTCTCCTTTAAAAGAGAAGGAAAGATACGGATTAACCACAATAGTGCAAACTCTAACACTATATTTATTCTGTAGAATGCTCTTAAACTTCTCTCTGTTTAGGATAGCAGCTGCCATATTAGCTTGGTGTGACAACACTTCCTGCCTAAGTCTCTAGCTTTATGCTCAGATTACAGCAGGGAGTTGAGGTGGGAGGAAGGAGAAGGGGAGATGGAGAGAGGAGCAAACTGAGCATGCTCAAGCCCTAGCCCTGGAGGTTTAAGCTGAAAACAGGAAGTCCGATTCAGAAGCCCATGAGTACACAATAGAAGGAAAGAAATGTCTTGTTTCTTTTGACAAAGCATTACTTTGAGGGTTTACCAGTGTATTTATGTAGACCTTTCTGAGAAAGCTTACTTTGTTTTAGCCTTTCCTTCTCCTTTAAGACATAATTGTATATATCCCTAGCTAGAATCCCTGGCACTAACACCATGGGGTATATTTATCAAAGAGTGAAGTTAGAGATCACCACAGTCCGCTAGAGTGAAATACCGCCTCTCTATTAATTTCTATGGGGTTTTTAAAGGCGTATTTATCAAAGGGTGAAAGTTCACCATTTGATAAATATGCCTTTATAAATCCGATAGAAACGAATCGAGAGAGGTGGTATTTCACTCTAGTGGACTGTGGCGATCTCTAACGTCACTCTTTGATAAATATAGCCCATGGTGTTAGTGCCCCCATATGTTGTATTGGGTCTGTTCATACCCTGTTAGGGTTTCAGACTTGGCTGACTTGGTGTTTTCACTTCTAGTTGGGTGCAAACCCTTGCTCAGTTGGAGAAGCATTGCTGAAGAAGGGGGAGAGCATATTAATGAAAGAAGATCAGATTCTCTTTATGGTAAATGGTCTACATCCATATACTGTGCTCTTCAAGGAAGATAGTCCTAAACCTGCAGGTGGCGCTGGAAAAATCGATAAAAAATCACCAAAGACCACCATAACTGCACCCCCTTCCATATCATCAAAGAAGACGATAGTAGATTTCTTTGGGGCCTCCACATCCAAAGGACACAAGAGGCGTGTACAGGATGATAACACTCCCGCAGGCTCAAGCAATAAGAAGCCAAAGTACCAGGACACCAAAGCTGAGGCTGGAGAAGAGTGGGATGACTCGGAAGAGGAGGAAATAGCACGGAAACTGGCTCATTTGCAGGAAACAGCAGCTAAGGCAAACTCAAACCCATCCCAGACTTCTTCAAATGACGAGAGAGGAGTTGTCTGTAGCAAAGATTCCTGGGAAGAACACGGGAAGCTTCTGCTGTTTAACAAGAAAGGGATTCAGGCCAGTTCTAAGGTATCAAATCTCACAGTTTTGTAATGGGTTTAAGGGCACATTCATGTACATAAATTTTAAACTGGCCATATCCGACCTATAAAAACTTCCCCTCCTATGGGGACCTTTGGACTGGCTGCCCAGCAGATACCCGGGTTAACATTGGGCACATATCTATCAAAGTGGGTTTGGAAATCTCATCAGAAACATTGGTGTGTTGATATAATTCTCACCCAGTTCTTGTGTGCCAGCAATCAGATTAATTTGACATAGGGATGCACTGAACCCACTATTTTGGATTCAGCCGAACCCCCAAAGCCTTCCTGAAAGATTCCGCTGAATACCGAACCATATCCTAATTTGCATATGCAAATTAGGGGTGGGAAGGGGAAAACATTTTTTACTTTTTTTTTACCTTGTTTTGTGACACAAAATCATGTGATTTCCCCGCCCCTAATTTGCATATGCAAATTAGGATTTGGTTCGGCCGGGCAGAAGAATTCGGCCGAATCCTGCTGAAAAAGGCCGAATCCCAAACCGAATCCTGGATTCGGTGCATCCCTAATTTGGCATAACAGGTTGGTGGCAAAACCTTCAAACGATCTTCTCATTTGGTGACTTTGCCAAACTAGAGTCCTTTAAAGGGGTTGTTCACCTTTGAGTTGACTTTTAGTATGATGTAGAGAGTGATATTTTGAGACAATTTGCAATTGGTTTTCATTTTTAATTATTTGTGTTTTTTTCGTTATTTACTTTTTCATTCAGCAGCTCTCCAGTTTGCAATTTCAGCAATGCGGTTGCTGGGGTAGGGTCCAAATTCGCCTAGCAACCATGCATTGATTTGAGGAAGATACTTGAATATGAATAGGAGAGGCCTGTATAGAAAGATGAGTAATTAAAAGTAGCAATAAAAATACATTTGTAGCCTTACAGAGCATTTGTTTTGAGGCGGCGTCAGCGACCCCCATCTGAAAGCTGGAAAAAGTCAGAAGAAGGCAATTACTTCAAAATCTATTGACAATAAATAATGAAAAGTTCCTTAGAATTGGCCATCCTGTAAAGTTCTAAAGTTCTATTGACAAATTGAAACTTTAGCCTCGTGCAATAAGTTCACTACATAAAATATGGCATTTTTAGCCATATTCATTTTTAGGGTTTAGTTTTCCTTTAAGTGTATGGCCAGCTTAAGCTAAGTAGCTTCAAAAAAAAAAAAAATATTTATTGCAGTCAGTAGAACAGTGAATAGGACTCATACTTCAGAGCATACAAAATGCAAGGCAGCTATACATTAAGAATCGGTTTATCTTGCAGATTGCTGGATTTGATATTGATGGGACAATTATAACCACAAAGTCAGGACGAGTCTTCCCCTTAAACGCTGATGACTGGAAGTGAGTTTGAAAGGAAACGAAAGCTTTAATTTTATTTCAGCACTTGCGACTAAAGCCTTTGTAATACTGTTCCTCTTTAAAACAGCTTTGTAGAGTTTGAAGCTGGGACATTTTGCCTTTCCTTTGTAACTGATTAAAAGTGCATGCTCTTGGCTCTAAAACACTGATTAAGTTTGGAAAGGCACAAGCAGAGGGGCCAGTAGCAGAGCTTGAAAGCAGACAGAGCATGTGCTGAGGCTTGATATTTAATGACAATACGAAGGGGCTCAAACTAAATGTGTTTTTTGTACATTATTAGGACACATATGGGATCCGTTATCTGTAAACCCATTATCCAAAAATTTACAAATCACGGAAAGGCCATCTCCCATAGACTCCGTTATAATCAAATAATCCAAATTTTTTAAAACAATTAGCTTTTTCTCTATGATAATAAAACGGTAGCATGTTATTGATCCAAACTAAAATATAATTAATCCTTATTGGAACCAAACCCAGCTTATTGGGTTTATTTCATGTTTACATGATTTTCTAGTAGACGTAGAGTGTGTAGATCCAAATTACGGAAAGACCCCTTATCTGGAAAGCCCCAGGTCCCTAGCATTCTGGATAATAGGTCCCATACCTATATTTGTCTTTTGTTATAAATATTTAAAATGTAAATATGTATCTAGTTTCTATAAAGTAGCCATCTCATTTTAACGCAGGGTTTGCTTTTGTATAATGATGTTTCTCTCAATCCCACAGAATTTTATATCCAGAGGTTCCCAGGAAATTAAAAGAGCTTCTAGCCAATGGTTATAAGGTATGACTTCCGGATTCTTCTGTGGGATTTCTAAATGCAGAATTTTCTACTAAACTTAGAGCCCTGAATAAAAGTGTGGCATTGTCATGCCCTTTTTAATGAGTTCCGCTGAGAATTTCCTCCATACCAGTAAAAATCATTTATAAGCAAGTAGCATGCATAGGAAACCATTCCGGGCCACCGCACATCCATATTTAAACAACTCCACTGTTCCATTGCACCAAAAGTTAATCAAAAGGATAGTGGAACATGGGGCCATTCCCTAGACACTAGGGGGGCAGATTTATCAAAATGTGAGTTCAGATTTTAATAAATAAAAACTCACCCACTTTCTATTCATTCCTATGAGATTTTAAGAAGGATATTTATCAATGGGCGACAGTTAGAACCATTTGATAAATACGCTTCCAAAATCCCATAGGAACGAATAGAACGTGGGTTAGTTTTTATCTAATAAAATCTGAACTCACGTTTTGATCAATCTGCCCCAATAAATCCACTTCGACTGAAACGAGGGATGCACCGAATCCACTATTTTGGATTAAGTCGAACCCCCGAATCCTTTGCAAAAGATTTGTCTGAATACCGAACCAAATCCTAATTTGCATATGTAAATTAGGGGTGGAAAGGGGGAAACTTTTTTTACTTCCTTGTTTTGAGACAAAAAGTCACACAATTTCCCTCCCCGTCCCTAATTTGCATTTGCAAATTCGGGTTGGACCGGGCAGAAGGATTAACCTGAACCCAAATCCTGCTGAAAAAGGCCAAATACTGGCTGAGTCCTGAACCGAATCCTGGATTCGGTGCATCCCTAACTGAAACACTCACTGCCAGGCAATTACCATACCGTTAACAATTAGGGAAGCTTAAATCAACTATTTTGGATTCGGCCGAACCTCTGAATCCTTCTTGAAAGATTCAGCCGAATACCGAACTTAATACGAACGCTCATTTGTATATGCAAATGAAGGGGAGGGAGAAAAATGTTTTTACTTCCTTGTTTTGTGACAAAAAGTCACATTATTTTAGGAATTCAAATTCAATTCATTCAGGCACTTGGATTCGCCCGAATCTGAATCCTGCTGAAAAAGGCTGAATACCAAACCGAATCCGTGCATCCCTATTAACAATGGAGGGGCAAATAACTGCATTAAACACATGAATCAAATAAACACTTTACCCTGACCCCAAAAAAAAATTAATTTTCCTATACCCCTGAATGACTGGACAGTAAACAGGATTGAGCTGACAAGACTGAACTGATGGAACATGACTAGTTATCTGTAAAAACTGTAGCTATTTTGCATTCGTTCTTGATTTCTCCCACCTTGCTTACTTGCTATTGATTATACTTTTCTCTTTGTGCCAGGTTATCTTCATCACCAACCAGATGGGAATCAGCCGCGGTAAGCTGCAGCCTGAAGTTTTCAAAGCCAAAGTGGAAGCCATTTTGGATCATTTGGGGATTCCCGTGCAGGTCTGTGTGCATTGTTGTGCAGGACCAATAGAAAAGCAAATATAACAGGAAAGCCTGTCTGCCTCCATGATAACTACTCCTGGCACTGCAAGGGCAAGTCAACCCCAAAATTAAAAATTGCCTAATAAAATAAACAAATTTCTAAGCAACTTTGCAATATACATTCATTACAAATTTTCTATTTTTATTAAGTTATGTATGTATGTATTGCTATTGAAAGCCATTTTTGCCATGTTTCTTTCTATTCTCTGCCCTGGTGGCTCAGACTGTTGATACAATGTAAGACAAGCAGCTGATTAACAGACCTGTCTTTGATGGGGAACCAAGACTGTTGCAATATTGTATAAAAAGTAACTACTGGGAGTTAAAGTGTAGGAACTGTAGGTGTCAGTACAGGATATGACTGACGTTATATTCAGTATTTTGATGTTACATTTCAATATTTAAATTTATCACAGGTCTTTGTGGCTACTGGGATGGGAATATACCGCAAACCCGTGACTGGAATGTGGGACCATTTGTGTGAGAAGGTAAGAGATTTATTTAAAGACAAGATTACAGCTGAAGGCTCAAATGTATCTAGTAAAAGTGTTTGCAAACTGATTACTAATGCACAATGGTGTGTTAGAGAATTTAATTTTTTTCTCTGTGGGTTACATGACAGAACTACCCATTAGCAGAATTATTTTGGAAGCTCAGTGTATAAGAATAATTGGTACTCCCTTTAGTGAATACAGTAACCTACCCGCTGTCAGGATTCATGGGCCTGCTAAATGTTCTGGGCCCCAGTGCCCCTATATAGGCTGCACTGTGTGTAGTTCTGTCCTTGATCCTACTGCTGTACAGAAGGCTGCCATTAGAGCAGCTTTTTTTCCGCCCAAAGAAATGGTGTTTTCAACAAAAGTCTCGCCACAGTATTTAGACTATTTATATTTTAACATATTGCTTGTATACAGTACAATGTGGCTTTATACATGGTGTTTTGGTTAATTTTCTCTACTCTCCCCAGGCCAATGATGGGATTGAAGTGAAGAAGGAAGACTGCCTCTATGTTGGAGGTAATTGATTTAGAACATCTCTACAGTCATCATATGCATGGTAACATTACATAATAGCGTGCCTTTCATGCTTGTACCTGCAGATGCTGCTGGGCGGCCAGCAAATTGGGCCCCTGACCGTAAGAAGAAAGACTTTTCTTGCAGTGACCGCCTGGTAGGCAGAATTGTTTACAATTATTCACCCATTATAAGTCTCTAATTTGCCTGAAGGGTAGCTCTAGTCTATAGATTAAATGGAAAACTAAGTGCTTTGGCTAGAAACAAACCAAATGCCTAATTTCACAGTTTACATTTTTTTTAGTTGACCATCAGAATGAATGCTCATTATATATGTCCACTTTCATGTTTCTTGATCACAAAGAGTTGACCGTGTCAAGGTTTTGTTTTACCAGATACTGCATGAAGGTATTCCATAATTCTGGTCTTTAAAAAAAAAAAAAGAGACTAAGTATGCATTATTGGACTTGGGCATGATATATATTTCCAGGGCTAAAGCAGCAAGTGTCTGTTAGAATCCATGCCTGCAGGCATTGACCTGAAACTACCATATCTTTCTTTAAGGGTCTGGCCACATGGGCAGATTAGTCTCCAGGCGACAAATCTCCTCTTCTTCATGGCGACTAATCTCCCTGATCTGCCTTCTCCTGCCTTCCGCCGACTAAAATGAAAATCATCCGGGGGCAGGCACTCTGAGCTATTTGTTTTCCGAAGACGCCAGTAAATTGCCTCATGAGGAAACTTCGGACAACTTTGAGTGTGCTCCATATGCCTGCCCCCAGGCAATTTTCATTCTAGCTGGTGGGAAGGCAGATCAGGGAGATTAGTCGCTGCGAAGAAGAGGAGATTTGTCACCTGGCAACTTATCTCCCAGAATATGCCATTTGGCTAGACCCTAATTGGGTAATTCCTTTTTTTGTGCACAGTGGCCTTGGGCATGCTAAGTGACTCTGGGAAAACGTGGCCATACACGGGCCGATAAAAGCTGTCTACAGACCAAGTCGGCAGCTTATTGGTATGGGGCCCCCCGACGGGTTTCCCCAATCGAGATCTGGCTGAAAGTCGACCAGATCTCGAACGGATGGGACCAAAAAATCCCGTCGGATCGTGGCTGCATCTGTTCGTTGACGCGGTCCCGCGATCGGACCCCCATTCCCATTCGTTAGGATCCGATCGTTGGGCCCTAGGGCCCACGATCGGATCAGCCCGATATTGCCCACCTCAAGGTGGGCATAGCGGAGAGAGATCCGCTCGTTTGGCGACATCGCTTAACGAGCGGATCTCTCCGTGTATGGCCACCTTTACATATTGTTTAGCCAGTTTGTAACCCGGGAGCCACTAAGCACTAGTACTAGGCAGCGTGTCAAACTAGGTAACCTGGCCTAAAGAAACCTTTGTCTCAATTTTATAACTGCATGACAATGGCAGGGGGCCAGTGCTGAGCAAGCTACACAACAAATGGCAAAGTGATATCCCTGACATAACAATGGAGGTTTGGCAGGAGATTCTGGAAACCACGACCCAGGGACTAATATGCTCCAGAGATAAAATGAACGAGTTAAAATGTCTGCATCATTCTTACCTCACTCCAAGTCGCTTACACAAAATTTTCACCGGCCTTGGCAGGTGTTTTACCGGTTAGGCTGGTAAAATACGGCCGGGTGGCAATTCTAGTTATAAGTGAGAACTGTCCCAGGTGCCAAGTGAGTCCTGCAACCTTCATCCACTTGACATGGACATGTCCCCTTGCTTACAAATTCTGTTCTACTGTCAACAGATCCGATGCAGACTAGACATATCAATCCCATTAGACCCGAAAATACTCCTGCTCAACCAGGTTGAAGAGCTGTCTCCCAGTGAAACAGACCAAACCCTTATATCCCACTCTGTATGCATGCCAAAAAAGCAATTGCATGGAAATGGAACACCCCAGAGACCCAACACAGGCATTGTGAGAAGACCTCATCCACAGAGCAATACCACTATATAAACTAACATATATTATACGAGGCTCTCCTAATAAGTTTGAAAAAATAGGGGGGCCATGGATGGGCCTAGAGGAAGAAAAGTGAGGGATTACCCAAATGTCTCATTCCCACACTAGGAATAAAACTATCATATACACTTATAGCTCCTAAACTTTCTAATATCGTAAAATACATTTCATGATACTTAGAAAGAAAGACACAACAACGTAGGTTGATTGTACTCTATGTTCATTTTATTGATTTGGTTTTGTTTATTTAAATTTATTTACCAAAATGTATAAAGGTAACCACTGTGACATACTGTACCTGAAAAATTTTCAATAAAAGAAATATAGAATTTTTTTTATCATTGTACCTTAGTCATAGGGATGCACCGAATCCAGGATTCTGCCTTCTTCAGCAGGATTCGGATTCTGCTGAATCCTTCTGCCTGGTCGAACCGAATCCTAATTTGCATATGCAAATTAGGGGGCGGGATAGAAATTGCGTGACTTTTTGTCACAAAACAAGGAAGTAAAAAAAGTTTTCCCCTTCCCACCCCTAATTTGCATATGAAAATTAGGATTCAGTTCAGTATTCGGCCGAATCTTTTGCGAAGGATTCGGGGGTTCAGCCGAATCCAAAATAGTGGATTCGGTGCATCCCTACTTAGTCATAGGGCTAGTGCCATCCATCTCCATTCACAGCTTCTGAAGATCTCATGGTACTGTGATGGCTATGAGTCTTTGGATAGGTGACTTTGTCTGACTCCACTAATTGGCACTGGTGTGAGTATCAATCTATACCTCCATACCTATTACAATGGTATTTAAAAATCTGAGCTGGTAAGAGACAGAGCAGGTAATTACTTTCATTAGTAAAAATCCATGTCTGACCATAACTCCTCCAGTTACTTGAATAGGAGAAACATAGCTTATCCAAAAGCAGTTTTCTTGTGAAATACTGGCTCTCTGAAAGCACAGAATTAGGTACAATGACCTAAGGTGGCCGCCTACACATCAATATTAGAACTAAAAAAAAAACAGTTGTTGTTTCAGGAAGAAAAAAATGTATATGGTAGAGTAAATTATTTGTAGTGTAAAAGGTGTAATTTATGACCTGACAGAATCCCTTAACCGATTGTGTTTTTTTTTTTTGTTTTTTTATCTCGCTTTATTTAAAGTTTGCTCTAAATATTGGCATAAAGTTCTTCACACCAGAGGAGTTTTTCCTTGGATGGAAAAAGGCTGCTTTTAATTTCCCCGTCTTTGATCCAGTAAGTGCAATGAATGCTAAGGAAACACAAATACTAAATACAATTTTCCAGTAGTTAAGAGTTACAGAAAGCTGTTTAAAGGGTTTTTGTGTCCTTTTTGATTATCCCAAGACATTTTGATCAGTTTTAGGGGTTTTTTTTTTTTTGAGACTTCAGCTTCTCTAGGACTAAAGCGTGGACTTTAAGGGCACTACAATGACACTCCACAAGGCTTAAAGGAGAACTAACCCCTAAAAATTTATATTTTTAAAAATGACATTATACACACTGAACTCAGAGAACCAGCCTAAAGTTTCAGCTTCTCAATAGCAGCAATGACACTCACATGCTCAGTGGGCTCTGATTGGCTGTTGAGAAGCTAAACTTAGGGCTCGTCACTAATTATCCAGCAGAAAATGAGCTTCCCTGGCTGTAATATAAGCTGATGCTACAGGTTTGCTGATTATTAAATTCTGATTTTAATTGCACTGGTTTCTGTGCTGCCATGTAGTAATTATGTGTATTAATTACTAATCAGCCTTATATTGTGACATTTCTATTCTATGTGTACTGTATATTGTGAGTGGGTCCCTAAGCTCAGTAAGTGACAGCAGCACAGAGCATGTGCAGTGAATCAGCAGAAAAGAAGATCGGGAACTACTGGGGCATCTTTGGAGACACAGATCTTTACTGCTAAAAGGCTGTGGTTGCCTTGGGCTGATAAAGAAGCACAAGACATAATGTACAACATTTCTAGCTACTTCTTTAGTTAAAGGAAAACTATACCCCCCAAACAATGTAGGTCTCTATTAAAAGATACTGAGTAAAACAGCTCATGTGTAAAACCCTGCTTCATGTAAATGAACCATTATCATAATAATATACTTTTTTAGTAGTATGTGCCATTAGGTAATCATAAATAGAAAATTGCCATTTTAAAAAATAAGGGCCGCCCCCTGAGATCGTAAGATTCACTGTGCACACATACAAACCACATGTAAGGTCACATGAGCCAATTAACAGACAGAGTTCTGCCTTTTGCTTCCTCACTTCTTCCTGTTACAGTTAGTGTTGTAGTATTTCTGGTCAGGTGATCTCTGAGGCAGCACAGATAGAGTCACGAAATGGTGGTTCAAGGCAAGAGATGTAAAAGGGCAATATTTATGTAAATATATATACCAGTTTGGTAAGATTCTTTAATATGTCATTCAATTTGATATAAACTATCTGTTGCTTAAGTATTCATTTTGGGGGTATAGTTTTCCTTTAAGCTTCTAAGTTTAGTTCTCCTTTAACAATATTGGTGAATATAAGGGGTGGAATTTAGGCATAATGTCACACATTTCTCCACTGATAGTAGTAAATGGCAATTCACCCCTCTACTGTCCAATCTGTATATTGCAATGACATGGATAGAGTCAGCTTGAATCTGCACACAGGTAGAAAATAAACACTTTTTTGGACCAAAATCTGCCCTGTGTACACTAACAGAGAGAGGCCATTGAAGTTAATGTCATTGTGTTATTGGCAGAGAAGACACCATGGGGTAAATTACAAATACAGCCGCAGTGTGTAAAGTGCAATTTCAAATGCAATTCATGTTGTTTACTAATAATGCAGCTTTCCAGCATAATTGTGGCCACACACAAACCTACGTCCTATTCAATAAGAACAACACAATGACGATTGAGCACTTTTACTAATAGGAATAGCCACAAAATTGCGTCCTTTTTGGCACTTGGCTTTGCAATGATGGCTGCATGTGATTCTTTAGGTGCAAGACTGCTGGGCCAATTGAAGCAGCCCACATTGGGAATCCTAGAATTACTGTCCTGGTATCTTCTGTCCATTTTTGTGGCTACAAATTAGTCTTAGCCAAAGACACTAGAATACTGCACTCATGTTTATATCATTATTATTATAGCTTACCAATGGTTTCAAATATGGTTGTATTTCTGTGTATAACTAAGCTGTTTCACCTTGTATTATTGCAGAGGAATGTGAATCCTAGTGGGCAGTTATATGAACCCCCCTCCGCATCGCTAGTCTCTCCCTCCCCAGAAGTGGTGGTGGCCGTGGGCTTTCCTGGAGGTGATGAAAATATCTCTGCTGTATTGGTTTTTGTTTTTCCTAGGTCCATCTGAAATAGTGTTCACTGGAAACTGAAATAGATGTTTTCTTTGTTCCTCAAAGGGGAAATAAGCCCTATCTAGAATAGCCCTAGTCTTCCATTAATTTTCCTGGTATACTGTCATGGCAAAACATGTTTCCCAGGTGCCCCCAGTCATGCGACTTGTGCTCTGATAAATATCAGTCACTCTTTACTGCTGCACTGCAAGTTGGAGTGATATCACCACCCCCCCCCCCCCCCCCCCGGAGCCCATCAGCAGACCAATGGGAAGGTAACCAGATAACAGCTCCCTGGTAGATCTAAAGGCCCCCATACACGGGCCGATAAAAGCTGCCGACAGAACGAGTCTGCAGCTTATTGGCCCGTGTGTGGGGCCATCCGACGGGCTTCCCGATTGATATCTGGCTGAAAGTTGGCCAGATCTCGATTGGGCAGGTTAAAAAATCACGGCCGCATCTGTGCGTCTACGCGGTCCTGCGACCCAACCGCACGTATTGGATCGATTATAATCTGATTGTTGGGCCCTAGGACCCACAATCGGATCAGCCTGATATCACCCACTTCAATGTGGACATATCGGGGAGAGATCCGCTAGTTTGGCGACATCGACAAACAAGCGGATCTCTACGTCTATGGCCACCTTAAGAATAGCACTTAATAGTAAAAACCCATGTCCCACTGCGACTCCTTCAGTTACATTGAGTAGGAGAAACAACAGCCTGCCAGAAAGCAGTTCCATCCTAAAGTGCTGGCTCTTTCTGAAAGCACATGACCAGGCAAAATGACCTGAGATGCACCTACTCACCAATATTACAATTAAATACACTTGCTGGGTTAGGAATGAAAATTTACATGTTAGAGTGAATTATTTGCAGTGTAATTTAGAAATAAAAACTATGCCATAAAAATCATGACAAAATCCCTGATATGTGATAATGAACTGTGTGCTTGAATGCAAACCATTACTTCTCTGCACATCTGCATTTATATGTAGAAGTGGGAACTGATCTGCTGCTTGCCTTTACTGAGCTGATTTAACAATTCTCCCCTAAAAATATAAACACAGTAACTCCAGGTCCCAAAAATATTGTGTAAGTGTGGAGAGATTCGGTCTGTTTGGCCTTGTTCAGCAATGCCCAGGCTGTATTACAGATTCCTATGATATCATCTTTTCCACCCTCACTATGTAGTCATCCTCCTTCTTCCCGTACATGGGATTTCCCATTCTGTGGAGGGTGGGAAGCCTCTGTCTGATGCATGTCAGGCTACGTCAGTGAGGGTAAATGAGCTAAATCCACCTCCATCCTGTACATGGTGTAACTGCAGAAACAAGACCAGCGCTGTCCTTGTAACCACACTCAAGGTCTTGGCTGAGGGCATCATGTCTGGATGGGAAAATATCATCATTATTTTCTTCAGTTTTCATTAAAGATGTTGAGAAGTTTTTTGTTTATTTATGTATTCAGTTAAATGGATGGATTAGTTATGGTATAATGTTTTTCATCCCCTCCCTATGTGTTTACAGCTGGAAAATCCACTTTCTTTAAAGAGCATTTGGTGCCAAAAGGTTATGATTACGCCAACCGGGTAAGCCACTTATTACAGAGCAATGCAGAACCTCAAGGTGTTTGTGCACACCCTTTGAGGTCCAGCCTTTAGTTAACTGACCTTAAAGGGATACTCTCACGGGACAAAAATGTTTTTTCAAAATGAATCAGTTAATAGGGCTGCTCCAGCAGAATTCTGCACTGAAATCCATTTCTCAAAAGAGCAAACAGATTTTTTTGTATTTCATTTTGAAATCTGACATGGGGCTAGACATATTGTCAGTTTCCCAGCTGCCCCCAGCCATGTGACTTGTGCTCTGATAAACTTCAGTCACTCTTTACTGCTGTACTGCAAGTTGGATCGATATCACCCCCCCTCCCTTTGCCCGCAGCAGCCTAACAATAGAACAATGGGACGGTAATCAGATAGCAGTTCCCTAACACAAGATAACAGCAGCCTGGTAAATCTAAGAACCACACTCAATAGTAAAATCCAGGTCCCACTGAGACTCATTCAGTTACATTGAGTAGGAGAAACAACAGCCTGCCAGAAAGCAGTTCCATCCTAAAGTGCTGGCTCTTTCTGAAAGCACATGACCAGGCGAAATGACCTGAGATGCACCTACACACCAATATTACAACCACAGACAAATACACTTGCTGGTTCAGGAATGACATTTTATATTCTAGAGCAGTGATTATTATTATTATTATTATTAACATGTATTTATATAGCGCCAACATATTGCGCAGCACTGTAAAGTAAATGTGATTATACAACTACATCACACAAATTACATATATGAATACATGGAGTAACAGACATCACAATCAATACAGGTACAAAAAGGTGAGGAAGGCCCTATGCATATGCATACAGTCTAAAGGGGAGGGAGTAATGCACAAGGTGTGGGAGTGGGCAAGATCGAAGTAAGTGGGTGAGAAATGTGGTATTGTATGTGGTGTTGCGTTTGGTAGTTAAGCAGAGTGAGGGTAGGCTTCTCGAAAGAAGTGCGTTTTCAGAGATTTTTTGAAAGTAGAAAGGGTGGGAGAAAGTCGGACAGACCGTGGGAGAGCGTTCCAGAGGAGGGGTGCAGCCCTTGCAAAGTCTTGAATGCGAGCATGTGAGGAGGTTATGAGAGAAGAGTTGAGTAGGAGGTCAGTAGAGGAGCGTAGTAAGCGAGTGGGTGAGTATATAGAGATGAGTTCAGAGATGTAGGGTGGAGCAGAGTTGTGAAGTGCTTTGAAAGTCAGTGTCATTAATTTGAATTTGATTCTGAAAGGTAACGGAAGCCAGTGCAGGGATTGACAGAATGGCGAGGCAGAGGAGGAGCGGTTGCTGAGGTGTATGAGCCTCGCAGCAGTGTTCATTATGGACTGGAGAGGTGACAGTCTCTGGAGGGGGAGGCCAATTAAAAGCGAGTTACAGTAGTCTAGACGCGATATGATGAGAGAGTGAATAAGAATTTTGGCAGCGTCTTGGGTGATAAATGATCGTATTTTGGATATGTTCTTTAGGTGGAAGTGACATGATTTGATAAGTGACTGGATATGAGGAGTGAATGACAGGGCAGAATCTAGGATAACCCCAAGGCACCGGGCCTGGGGAGAGGGGGTGATAGTGGAATTGTTAACTATGATGGATACTTCGGGGATGCTACTGGTGTTATTTGGAGGAAAGAGAACCATTTCAGTTTTGGAGAGGTTTAATTTAAGGTAGCGTTGCGACATCCAGGTAGAGATAGCGGACAGGCAGGAGGAGACGCGAGTTAGGAGTTCTGGGTTGAGATCAGGAGATGAGAGATAGATCTGAGTATCGTCAGCATAGAGGTGGTAGTGGAAACCGTACGAATTTATTAATTTGCCAAGGGAGGAAGTGTAGAGGGAGAATAGTAATGGTCCTAGGACAGAGCCTTGAGGAACTCCAACAGAAAGAGGTAGGGGAGAAGATGATGCTCCATTGTAGGAGACACTGAAGGAACGATTGGTGATGTAAGAAGAGAACCAGGACAGGGCTGTGTCACGAAGGCCAAGCGACTGGAGGGACTGGAGGAGGAGAGGGTGATCTACAGTGTCAAATGCGGCTGAGAGATCAAGCAGTATTAGTAGTGAGAAATGATTGTTGGCTTTTGCGGTTAAAAGGTCATTAGTTAGTCGAGTCAGGGCAGTTTCCGTGGAGTGTTGTGGCTTAAAACCAGATTGTAGGGGGTCTAGCAGGTTATTGTCAGAGAGGAATGAGGTAAGTCGGTTGTAGACTAGGCGCTCAAGTAGTTTAGAGATGAAAGGTAGCAGAGAGATAGGTCGGAGGTTGTCAAGATTGGAGGGATCAAGAGAGGGTTTTTTCAGAATGGGGGTGACAAGAGCATGTTTTAGTTGAGAAGGAAACAGTCCAGTTGAGAGCGAAAGATTAAATAGGTGAGTTAAGGCTTTGATTAGACCAGGATTGGTATTGCGGAGAAGTTTTGAGGGAATTGGATCAAGCGGGCATGTGGCAGTAGCTCGTGAGTAACATGTTGCTTTCCAACCCCTTGGATGTTGCTCCCAGTGGCCTCAAAGCAGGAGCTTGTTTTTGAAATCCAGGCTTGGAGGCAAGTTTTGGCTGCATAAAAACTAGGTGTAATGCCAAACAGAGTCTCAATGTAGGTTGACAATCCACATAGGGGCTACTAACAGCCCTTATTTGGCACCTCAAGAACATTCTTCATGCTAGTGTTGCTCCCCAACTCATTTTACTTCTGAATGTTGCTCATGGGTTTGAAAGGTTGGGGATCCCTGTTATAGAGTGAATTATTTGCAGTGTAAACAGTCTAATTTAGAAATAAAAACTACATCATAAAAATCATGACAGAATCCCTTTTAAAGCTAGGCTTTCAGGTTTATGAAGGAAAACAAATGTATGCACCCCAATTCTCACCATACTGGCGTTCAGTCACTGCTTTTGCCCCCCTGTTCAACTAGGGTTGCCAGCCCCAGCTTGTATTTGTGAATAACATGTTGTTGGTTTTTTTTTTTACCTGGCCATCTCTTTACAGGGCATAATTCAGAACAGCTGCCATATTGAGCTAAAAGAGAAAGATACATGGGGGCATTTATAATATCCCTGGCCACCTCCCCTGCCCCTCTTGGATTTAGGGCACTGTGTGATGCATTGTAAATGACCTCTATAATGTGTTAATAGAGATGACAACTGAGACAACACTTTGTATTACCACTTTGTACAGGACACACTGGGATCATGGCAGAAGTGTGTGGCAGCCTGTGAAGATGCACTGAAGAAAGGAAAGCGTATTGTCATAGACAACACCAACCCTGACTTGGAGTCTCGCAGCAGGTGATTGACCAGTAACCCTTCTGTTTGCTGGAGCAAAGAGGTGCATGAAACATTGTTTGCTCCTGTGTCCAGGCTCCTCTTCTAAAGAAGCAATGTAATACATAGAAATACAATCCTCATACACACAGGGGGGATTCTGTCATGGGAAAACATGTTTTTTCAAAACACATCAGTTAACCGTGCTGCCCCAGCAGAATTCTGCACTGAAATCCATTTTTCAAAAGAGCGAACTGATTTTTTTTATATCTAGTTTTGAAATCTGACATGGGGCTAGACATATTGTCAGTTTCCCAGCTGCCCCCAGTCATGTGACTGCTACGCTGCAAGTTGGAGTAATATCACCCCCTCCATTCTCCCCCACCAGCAGCTCATCAGCAGAACAATGGAAAGGTAACCAGATAACAGCTCCCTGGTAGATATAAGAAGAGCACTCGGTAGTAAAAATCCATGTCCCACTGAGACATATTCAGTTACATTGAGTAGGAGAAACAGCCTGCCAGAAAGCAGTTCCATCCTAAAGTGCTGAAAGCACATGACCAGGCAAAATGACCTGAGATGCACCTACACACCAATATTACAACTATTTAATGTTTTGCATTGGAGATACAGGTATAGGATCCCTTATCCGGAACCCAATATCCAGAAAGCTCCAAATTACGGAATGACTGTCTCCCATAGACTCCATTTTATCCAAATAATCAAAATTTTTAAAAATGTTCCTTTTTCTCTGTAATAATAAAACAGTAACTTGTATTTGATCCCAACTAAGATAAAATCAATCCTTATTGGAAGCAAAACCAGCCTATTGGGTTTATTTAATGTTTAAAGGAGAAGGAAAGCTCCAAGACAGTTTATTGCCAACAGATTAGCAATAATAGTGCAAGCTAGAATGCTATATTTATTCCGCAGAATGCTTTACCATACCTGAGTAAACAGCTCATGACACTGTCTCTGTTTGTTAAGGATAGAAGCTGCCATATAAGCTTGGCGTGACATCACTTCCTGCCCGAGTCTCTCCCTGCTCACTAACAGCTCTTAGCTCAGATTACAGCAGGAATGGGAGGAGGGAGGGGGAAAGGAACAAACTGAGCATGCTCAAGGCCATGCCCTGGAGGTTTAAGCTGAAAACAGGAAGTCTGATACAGAAGCCCATGTGTACACAATAGAAGGAAAGAAATGCTGTGTTTCTTTTGACAGAGGACTAAAAGCAGCATTACTATGAGGGCTTACTGGTGTATTTATATAGACCTTTCTGATAAAGCTTACTTAATTTTAGCCTTTCCTTCTCCTTTAAATGAATTTCTAGTAGACTTAAGGCATGAAGACCCAAATTACGGAAAGATCCATTATCCGGAAAACCCCAGGTCCCGAGCCTACTGTTTAACAGGTCCCATACCTGTATAACAAAGAAACAAAATGATTTATTTCATATCCAGAAGTAAAGTAAGCAAATGAATTACCTGCTAGAAAAACTAAGAAAGAGGAGAGATTGTCAGGATTAGATTTGTGCTTTAATGTATGTCTGTCCCTCCTGCTCCAGGTACATAGACTGCGCTCGGAAAGCCGGGGTGCCAGCAAGGTGCTTCCTCTTCACAGCCACCATTGAAGAAGCAAAACACAACAACCGAGTAAGTGAATTAGTATATCTGACTATCTCTGTCTAATCTACATGGCTGTGTGGGTAATATGCCACCAACAATCTGTTTTTTTTTCTGTAGTTCCGGGAGATGACTTGCAAAGGCCATGTTTCTGTTAATGACATGGTTATCAATAGCTACAGGTAAGTGTATGTAAGTAGAACTGCCCAGGCTGTCACCAGAGCTTACAATTAGTATTGCCTATAGAAAAGCTGCAACTTTAAAGGAAGGGGAGTAAACGCAGAACAAGAAGGCATTCAACCACATACTACAATTTGGAAATTATAGCAACTTAAACCTGCTGCCAGGGACTGTGGGTAATACCATAAAACAGGGGTGTCCAAAAGGTAGTTCAGGATCTACCAGTAGACCTTTAGCTGGTGATCAGTAGAACTCAAGACACTGTCAACAAACCGCTTGTTTAAAGGGATGGTTCATCTTTACGTTAACTTCAGTATGTTATAGAATGGCCAATTGTAAGTAACTTTTCAATTGATCTTCATTATTTATTTTCTATAGTTTTTGAATTATTTGACTTCTGACTCTTTCTAGCTTTTAAATAGGGGTCACTGACCCCATCTAAAACAACAAATGCTCTGTACAGCTACAAAGCAATGTTATTGTTACTTTTTATTACTCATCTTCTATCCATATTCCAGTCTCTTATTTAAATACATGGTTGCTAAGGTAACCAGATTGCTGCAATTGCAAACTGGAGAGCTGCTGAATAAAAATATAAATAACTCAATAACCACAAATAACAGAAAATGAAAGCCAATCACAAATTGTCTCAGAATATCACTCTCTACATCATACTAAAAGCTAACTTAAAGGTGAACAACCCCTTTAAATCACCCTCCTATTTCATGCTTTTCATTCAGATATTTAGTATGTTAAGGTTAAATAAAATTAAAAATTAAATAGATGTTTAAAAGAAAACTATCGTGAATATGAAAATTACATATAGGCTTCCTCATACTGAAATAAGAAACTTTCTAAATACAATCAATAAAAAATTCTGCATAGTTTCTTAAATTATCAAGTTTATCTTCACTATTCCTCTCTCAGAATCTATTTCTCTTCATTCTGTCTTCATGCAGCAGTTGGGTGTCAGATAGTCATTGACAGTTAGATCCAATATATCTTATAGGGGGGGCTCCTTTCCTAGCAGATGTATTAAAGCTCACTCAAATAACTGATTCCAGTACAAACACAATCTAACAATAACTGCCTTTTGCAAATAATTCTGCATGTAGAGAGACATGATGTCTGGTGATTTAATAGAGTGACCTCTAATACATCTTCTAGGCTAAAAAGAGCCCCCCTATAAGATATATTGGATCATCATCTGACACCCAACTGTTGCATGAAGAGAGAATGAAGAGAAACAGATGCTGAGAGAGGGATAGTGAAGATAAACTTGATTATTTCAGAAACGGTACAGAATATTTAATTGATTGTATTTAGAAAGTTATTATCTCAGTATGCTGAAGCTTATATTAAATTTTAATTTTCAATGAAATATCTAACAGAATGCTAACAGCTTTTATGGATCTAGATCGTAATTGGACAACATCATTAAAAGTAGACCCCCGTATTATTAAGGTATGGGCACTCCTGAAATAAAGATACCTCCTTCATGGTGTTGGCCAGATAGATCATGAGCAAGAGGAGCCATAGGGGCAGATTTACTAAAGGGCGAAAGTGATTAGCGCTGCGAAGATTTGCCAGTGTTACCATTTTCAGGGACTTCGCCAATTTACTAACGGGCACAGGCGTCACTTTGCTAGCGAGGGAGATAGACGCTAGCAGTGATTCGCACTCTATCGCCAGGCGAATTTTCGCTCTGCCGAATGGACGTTACTCCGCAAATTCACTAAGATGCGGCTTTTACTGAACGATACCTCTTTCGCCAGACTTGCCTTCGCTACCTCAGACCAGCAAAGTGCATTGGAGTGCATAAATCTTCCTCATTCTTCTGTTACTTACATCATGTTTTTTAGTAGAAAAAGATTTTAGCCCAAAAAACGCTGGCATCTTTTCCCTTTTTTCAGACTGATATCCTGCAAAAGTCCTTAAAATTGTTTTGGGTAACTGGGTTCCCCCATACATTTTCTAACATATGGAACATTAAGGGGCAGAATTACATATGGTCGAACATCGAGGGTTAATTAACCCTCGATATTCGACTGCCGAAGGTAAATCCTTCGACTTCGAATATCGAAGTCGAAGGATTTACCGCAATTAGTTCGATCGACTGAAAAATTATTTTTCTACGACCAAAAAAACCTTAGAAAGCCTATGGGGACCTTTCCCATAGGCTAACATTGAGGTTCGGTAGGTTTTAGGTGGCGAAGTAGGGGTAAGTTTTTTTTAAAGAGACAGTACTTAGATTATTGAATGGTCGAATATTCGAACAATTTGTAGTTTGAATCGTTCGATTCGTGGTCGAAGTAGCCAAAAAAAACATTCGAAATTCAAAGTTTTTTATTACTTCACTCAAGCAAAGTAAATGTGCCCCTATCTATACAGTGGGCTCATGTGTAGGACATTGTAACAACTCTATTGTCTTTATTAAGGTTCCCTGGACTTTGCTGCAACATATACCTCCATTGAACTTTATAATTTCCCGCCGTCTGCAAATTAGCCTGAGTGCAAGAATTGAACGCTAGCGCATCTTCACTATGAATTGCTTGTATAGCGGAAGTAACACTAGTGAAAATCCGCCAGCGTTCGGCGCCCTGGATGCAATTTGGCATTTTAGTAAATGATCGTTGTCTCAGCCAACTTTTCGCCTGGCAAATGTTGCGATGGCTGCGAAGCCATTGCTGGCGAATTCTCGCCGCTTAATAAATTTACCCTATAGTTTTATTCCAGCACATGTGAAGAAAACTTTCCAGATGCCCCTGATCCAAGGCATTTCCCATTTGAAAAGGCATGCCATGTGACACAAACCCATTAGTAGGGCCAGCTCCATCTGCAGATACATGTTCTATTTATATGGGGTTGGCTTTGGCAGCAAATGTTCAGAAGGGGGTTAAAGAATATCTCAAAATAGACGCAAAAGCTGGAATCCCAATGTCATCCATTATAATTCCAAGGTTGTAACACCACATGCACGTTTGCAATTTACATTCATTTTCAGTTTTTAAAGGTTTGTGAAATATTAGCAGTTTAAACTACTTATATCAGGCTTTTGGGTCAACAGCCACCTGAAAGAGAGTCGGTAACCCTACAGTCACTGGCAGTCTGACCTTCCAAGAGACCTGTTCAGCCTAAAAGGGTCACTGAATAATTTTACAATAATTTGTTTTTTTTGGTTAATGCTATTTTCTAAATCTTCATTGCCCTTTTCCCTTCCCAGGAGCAAGTTTGTCGAGCCGTCTACCAGCGAAGGCTTCAGTGAAATTCTAAAAATACATTTTGTGCCCATTTTTAAAGATCCAAAGCTACAGGCTTTGTACCAGCAGTTCTCAGAATAAGTTCTTAGTTCAGCACCCGTGCATGGCACGCAGGGATCAGGCAACTAATCTACACGATCAAAGCTTCTGCCACAAAGGTTTGCATTCTTTCAATACAGAGAAGTAGATCAGAATACGCTCATTCTCCATCTATGTTCGTAAACCAGACCCAATGTTGCATTCCGTACCAATATGTTATAGTCTATTTTGACCAGTAGGTGGTGCTGCTGTTTTGAATGGTTTATTTTTGCTATATTTACATATTTTTGCATATTATACACTGTTCTTATATAAAAGAATAAAACTGTCCCAGCAGCTTCATTGTTTCTCCGGAACTTACCTGTTTTATCAGTGTCGACCCCTAGCTGAAAAGTGCAAACTGGATGCCACCTTCTGTCTCTGGGGTGCTGCACCCGTTCCAATGAGCTCATATTTGGCCATCGCACAAGCTGTTCAGATCTTTCAAATATGTCCCCTAAATGAAGCTGAGAAATAGAAACTGGAACATTTCCTCACCCTGTGCTTTTGGCTTTTCTTCCTACACTTTAATTAAGAAATGTTTCTTCCTAAGGATGTTGTCATCTGGCAGCTGGAAATACACTGCTTTCAGCTATTCCCAGAGACTATTATCCCACTGTTACTATAGGCACCATCTCTCCCTACTATACCTGCTATCCCACAGTCACACTCCCTTCCCAGAGACTATTATCCACTGTTACTATAGGCACCATCTCTCCCTACTATACCTGCTGTCCCACAGTCACACTCCCTTCCCAGAGACTATTATCCCACTGTTACTATAGGCACCATCTCTCCCTACTATACCTGCTATCCCACAGTCACACTCCCTTCCCAGAGACTATTATCCCACTGTTACTATAGGCACCATCTCTCCCTACTATACCTGCTATCCCACAGTCACACTCTCTTCCCAGAGACTATTATCCCACTGTTACTATAGGCACCATCTCTCCCTACTATACCTGCTATCCCACAGTCACACTCCCTTCCCAGAGACTATTATCCCACTGTTACTATAGGCACCATCTCTCCCTACTATACCTGCTATCCCACAGTCACACTCCCTTCCCAGAGACTATTATCCACTGTTACTATAGGCACCATCTCTCCCTACTATACCTGCTATCCCACAGTCACACTCCCTTCCCAGAGACTATTATCCACTGTTACTATAGGCACCATCTCTCCCTACTATACCTGCTATCCCACAGTCACACTCCCTTCCCAGAGACTATTATCCACTGTTACTATAGGCACCATCTCTCCCTACTATACCTGCCATCCCAAAACCACAGTCCCTTGCAGAGGCTTTTGTCCCCTTTGCTACTGTAGGTGCTGCTGTATAGATCAGAAATAATTATGTAGTGTACCTTTTACTGTATTTTAATATTTCATTTTTGTGCTGTTGGTGCTGGTCCTTTCAGTATAAAAAGTGAACACAAGGGAAAATATTTGTGCAATAATAAACAAAGAATTCATTCTACAAACTGAAAACACTCTTTTCAGAATTCTTCATCCATGAGAAGCAGCTCTGTGTAAATGTGCCCATACAGTACAATATATGTCCCAGAAATGGCCTTGGAGCTGAGTATGTTGACAGAATACTGTGTAACTAATTCTACCTGCATTTCATCCCTTTAAAGCCAGGAGGGCCAGATTTCAAGGCTGTTTGTTTACACATTTCAGTAATGGAACCCGGATAGAGAATGACAGGAGTGGCAGCAGCAGCCATAATGTCTCTAGCAAGGTGAGATACTTCCTTATAGTTATCAGACTCATACACACAGCAGTTTTATCTCTTAAAGGAATTGTTCAGTATAAAAATAAAATTAGGTAAATAGGCCGTGAAAAATAAAAAATGTTTCTAATATAGTTAGTTAGCCAAAAATGTAATTTATAAAGGTGACTGGATGTCTAACATAATAGCCAGAACACTACTTCGAATGTCAGGAAGGCCGCAAACAACTCCAAATTGATCCCAGGACGTCTTCCATAGGCTAAAACCGCAATTCGACAGGTTTTAGGTGGCGAATAGTCGACTTTGAGTTCTTAAAGGGCCAGTGTATGATAAATCTTGAAAATCAAATTTGAATTTTTAAAAAAAAACGAATAGAGTTTTAACAATTCCCTAGCTGTAACAGTTTTGGCCATAAAAACCTCAAAAATTTGATTTTGAAATTCAAATTTTCACTTCAACCCTTGATAAATCTGCCCCTTCGTGTTTGGCTAACTATATTAGAAACGTTTTTTTTTATTTTGTACAGTCTATTAACCCAGTATTATTTTTTACACTGAACTGTTCCTTTAAGTACTACATGTATGGCCAGGAGTCAATGGAGTATAAGAGCTTCTACCTGTCTTTCTGAAGAATTACTAGACTTCAACTCCCAGCAGCCTCGGTCAGTTAGCAACTGCAGGATTGTTTGCATAGTAATGCAGGATGTTAACAGGGGAAGGGGCTGCAACAGTGATATAATGTTTATAGTAAGACACTGGGGCGGTCATTTATCAACACTGGGCAAATTTGCCCATGGCAACCAATCAAACTGCTACATTCATTTTTCTACTTGCAGCTGGCTTTAAAAAGCTAATCACTGATTGGTTGCTACAGGTAACTGCCCATGGGCAGTTTTGCCCAGTGTTGATAAATGAGCCCCAGGGTGTTAGGGAAAAGGGGGCCCACACTGGTCTGTGTATAAAGTAAAACAGGTTGTCCGACGTTGTGTTAGTGTTGGATAGTGTTTATTGTAAGGCCATTAAAAAGTAAAGGGCCTCAGTGGGAGGCAGGATCACAAGTCCCTTTGTTATACCTGCAGGACAAGCTATGAGCTAAGGAAGATGATGTCATGCCAGTATAATGACACACTACTATATACATTTTAAAAATAACACACTGAAATGCGGCACTGAATCACAGCACAACGCCTCACACCTTTCAGTTCAATGTATCATCCCTGTCCCACTGCACTCGCCAATAATGGGAATGGGAATATATGAGCACATTTGGGTTACGCGGTACCAGTTAGACAGGAAAACCACACTAGTTCTCTAACTCCCCTGTCTTAATTACACAGGGAGTGATATTCAGCCCTGATCTGCACTGGCAGCTCTGCTGGTGACGTCACAATTTAAATGAGGCTTTTTTCTGCTTTCTTGTAAATGAGGGGTTTGTGCCGCCATGGGTGGGTGGATGCTCAGGTATTAATGACTCAGAGAGAAATTGCTGTTTGTAAGTTATAGTCTCAACACTGGAACAATGAGAAACCACAAACATTCAAGAACTTTATCATTTAACATCTCAAAATATGTCCCCTCAGTTTTCCATCACTGACTCCTTGGGAAAAGCAATAAACCTGTGGACCCAAGTGCAACGGGCAGACTGAACAGAATTCTCTAAAGATATAGCTAGGCCTCAAAGCCAGACCAGACCTGACTCTAGGGTAAACTGGGTAAATAGGCTGTGCAAAATAAAAAATGTATCTAATATAGTTAATAAGGCAAAAATGTAATGTATAAAGGCTGGAGTGACTGGGTGTGTAACATAATAGCCAGAACACTACTTCCTGCTTTCCACTGATTGGTTACCAGGCAGTAACCAATCAGAGACTTGAGTGAGGGCCATATGGGTCATATCTGTTGCTTTTGAATCTGAGCTGAATACTGAGGATCAATTGCAAACTCACTGAACATTTATGTCCCATGTGGCCCCCCTTATAGTCACTGACTAACTCAGAGTTAGAGAGCTGAAAAACAGGAAGTGGTGTTCTGGCTATTATGTTACACATCCAGTCACTCCAGACTTTATACATTACATTTTTGGCTAACTAACTATATTAGAAACATTTTTTATGTTGCACAGCTTATCTATTTACCCAGTTTTTATTTTTACACCAAACTGTTTCTTTAAGGAGGCCATTCAGACCAATTCAGGAGCCGATCTTCTCACATATGGGGCCCTCCAAAAATTTCCAGATGTCGATTGATCAGTTTTAAAAGTCTGATTAGGGCAAGGGCCGCATCAGCTGGTTGATGGGAGTCCTCATCCCAACAGCCTGGGATCCAGTCATGTGACCTCACCAAGCATGCGACTCTTTACGTGTATGGCCAGAATGAACAATACTTTTTAATCGTGTGCACTGGGCCAGAAGCCAGACTAGACAGAACTTATTAAGTTGGATCCAAAAGATAGAAGAGGCATGACTCTCTAACCACACACTGAGGCCCAAAAGCCTTATCAAACAGTATTGTCTATCCATGTGTGCAGGAGTCACAAGAGACAGCACTCTCTAACCATGTATCCAGCTTAATAATAATAACGTACAATATTGTGTGCTATAAAATAAAGAGTTACTGCATGGAGTCCAGCAGGGGGTTGGGTACCCGCGGGTTACCCGCAAAAACCTGCAGTACCCTGCGGGTATAAACGTGGGTCGCAGGTTGGGCCGCGAGTCTTCTAAATAGTGATTCTTTACTCCTTTTTTCTGATAACGCCTACTTCCGATGATGTCATTTCCGGTTTACAATGACAGCACTTCCTGATTCTTGATGGTCAGCGGGTCGCGGGTCCGAGTTGCGGATATACTGCACACAGCTCACCGAAAATGAATGAAAAATAAATTGCTTCTTAAAGGAGAATTCAACCCTAAAGTTAAAAAAAACCCTACCCCCCTACTCTACATACACCTCCCTCCTCCGGGCAAATGCCCCTAACGTAAATGTTTTACTTTCCCTTCTGTGCAGATTCAGCCATTGGAGTTCATGGGCGCCATCTTCAGGCACTTTGGAATGAGACCAGCGAATAGGGTTGCCACTTTTTTTAAAAACGCAAAAAGGGGCGGAATCCATGCCGCAAAAGGGACAGGGCCATGTCGCTCGAAGGCCAGATGACGAAGAAAAGGTAAGGGTATTACAAATTACTGGCAGCTACATTGCCGGTAAATTGGTAATCCCGGCCCTGGCAGGTGTTTTACCGGTAAAATACTGGACGGGTGGCAACCCTACCGGCATATCAGTACATGCACAATTGGTCTGCCGGTCTCATTCCGAAGATTGCTGAAGATCGCGCCCGTGAACTCCGATTCCTGAATCTGCACCGAGGGGTAAGTAAAACGTTGGGGGCATTTACCCAGGGTAACATTTAGGCTGGGGGAGGAGGGAGCAGTGTCAGACTGGCCCACCGGGATACCCGGAAAACTCCCAGTGGGTCAAGGTGTCAGTGGGCCCTCCTGCTTCTAAACATTTGGCTTATTTCATGGCCATTCCCTATTTCTATGAGAATAAAGAGGCTAAATAGATGGAATAATAGGTTATAATATGTAAAGAAAAGAGAATAGGAGAATAGAGGTTGAGTGAGTAAAGGAAGAAAATAATACTTTGCCGGGGCCCCTGGTCTAAGGGTTTTTGGTGGGCGCCTGGTGTCCCAGTCCGACACTGGGAGGGAGCAGGCCCGGACTGGCAATCTGTGACTTTTGGCAAATGCCAGAGGGGCTGCTGTAAGATGCTATAGACAGTCACTGTGGAGTGGGCTGGTGGGGGACTGGTTGGGCCTCTGTGTACTTGAAATGCCAGGGCCTATTTTGACTCCCAGTCCAGACCTGGGACGGAGGATGGTCTATGTAGGGTAGGGGGTAGGTGTTTTTTTTTTAACTTTAGTGTTGAATTCTCCTTAAAGTCAGAAAAGTGAACTTTTACTGAATTGATCGTTAATTCAAAAAAATATAAGAAGTGATGCCATTCTTACACCATGCTATAAATAAAACTCACTTTTTTTTCGACCCTTACTGATTCGGCCCCATTGAGTACTAAATGAAGTGACAAACAAGTGATTGTTAAGCATAAAATAATATTTACATATGTATAGTAAGGCTGCCATCAGAAATGTTGGAGCACTGTACAGGTTATTTTTTGTAGTACCGATATTGTTGATCTTGCTCCTTTGTAAGGTAGCAATATATTGCTAGGATAAAAGCTTGAACTGGATGGAATTATAAAGGGCAACTATAGAGGAAACAGACCCCACCCCGAAATAATTGTGTAGCTACTGCCCCTTCTCTATTGCCCAGGTTCATAGCAGGTAGGGCAAATTTAGGCACTTTAACGCCACATCATTGGCCGTTTAAATACCTTTTTTATCTGAGTCACATTTAAATGTAAAAAAAAAACATAAGCATGCAAAAAGTTCCTGGGGTGTAATATATGGGCTGTGATTGGCTATTTGGTAGCCCCTATGTGGACTGGCAGCCTACAAGAGGTTCTAGTTGGTAGTACATCTGGTTTTTATGCAACGAAAACTTTCCTCCAAGCCTGGAATTGAAAAATAAGCTCCTGATTTGAGACCACTGAGAGCAACATCCAAGGAGTTACAGAGCAACATGCTACTCACAAGCTACTGGTTGGGGATCACTGCTTTAGCCCTATAGGGTAATGTCAAGGCAACAAAGCACCAGCAAACTGGCCACCTGTGCTAACACCCATATGCAACTTTATCAACCCATGCCCTACCCAAAACTAGCAGGTAACCAAATGGTCAGATGGGGGAGGGATGATAGCGAGATAGACCCCGCCTAACCCTTTGTTCTCATCCAGTTAAGAGGATTTCTTGCCTATAATAAAGGGTTATATGGCAGATATGGGAATTACCATTCACAGTAAACCCTTTGATATTGCTGATTTGGCTTTGGGTGTAACTGAGACGTAAGATTCCTGGAAAACAGGTTTTGTATTAAACATTTACACTTTACCCTTCTCTATGGCCACACACGTGTGTGTATATATATATACATATATCTATCTATCTATAGCCACAAAATTCACATAGAAAAATACAAGAGTTCCTCTTGACTCAACCCATTAACAATATATTAAGGATATTGAAACATTTTGTGCCTAAAGGCCCCAATACACGGGCTGATAAAAGCTGGCGACAGCCCCCCCGACGGGCTTTCCTGATAGATATCTGGCGGAAAGCCGTAAGATGCTGATCGGGGAATTTACATTCTAGCCGGCGGGAAGGCATTTATGGGAAATTAGTCGCTCAAAGAAGAGGTGATTTGTCACTGGGCGATTAAATCTCCCCAATCTTCTCGTCTGTCTGCCCTTAAGGGCAGAGACACACGCTGCTATTTTGGGAGATTTGTCGCCCAGCAACAAATCTCTTCTTCGGGCGACTAATTTCCCCTAAATCCCTCCCCGTCGGCTAGAATGTAAATCGTTGGCTGGATGGCACTTGGATCGCTTTGCTTTCCGAAGTTTCCTCGTATGGCAACTTCTGCCGACTTTGGAAAACAAATCGCTCTGAGTGTCGTCCCCCTGGCGATTTAGATTCTAGGAGGCAGTTCGGGGAGGTTAGTCGCCCCGAAGAAGAGGTGATTTGTCGCCTAATCTCTCAGAATCTTCTCGTCTGTCCCGAACACACAGACAACAGAAGACAATGGCCATTATCAATGTTATTAATCACATTTGTCTCATCAGTAAATAAACATCGGACTCATTCAGTGGGACATTCACTAAAATCCGAAGTTGCGCTCAGGGGTAGCGTAAGGTTGCGAAGTTGCGCTAGCGTTAATTCGTCAAGCAAAGCGAAGTTATGCTAGCGATGGTTAATTTGCATACGGCGCCAAATCGAAGTTACAATGGAGGAATATGTAGCAGAATTTCAAATGCCTAGAAAACCTTCAAAACATCAAATAAAATTTTTATTTTGCCCTACACATGTGCCCAGTGTATAGTTAAGTTGCCATGAGTCAGGAAATGTAGGGGGGAAGGAGAGGAACCCCAAAAAAAATTTCGATCTTTTTCAGCCTATCACCCTTAATAAAGAAAAAACGCCAGCGTGTTTTGGGACTTAGAAAAAATTTTAACTTTTTTTTAAGCAATCCCTATCTACTCTATTGCGCTTCGCCTGGTCTGAGGAAGGCGAAGGAAGTCTAGCGTAAAAGGTAGCGTTCAGTACACTGTGCGCGTTAGTAAATTTGCGTAGTTACGTCCGTTGCGCAAATTCACCAGGTGTAAGGGTGCGAAGTAACACTAGCGAAGTAACACTAGCGAAGTAACACCAGCGTCCGTTAGTGAATTGGCGAAGTAATGAAAATGCCCAACGCTGGCGAATTCACGCTAGCGTTAGGCGCTTCGGCACTTAGTGAATTTGCCCCTCAGTGTTTGATCTCTGGGCTATAACAGGAGGAGGGGGGGCACATAAATACATATATATCTATAAATGAAAATGATTTGTCTCCCAACATTCATTGGTTCCAGGAAAGGGTTAAATGTGTGTGTGCCAGGGGAAAGTGCACGAAGGTCTCCCCCCCCCCCCTATTCACCCACTGGGGCACAAATCAAGTGCCTTTATGGATCATGTGACATTTAAAGGGAAAATAATGAATAATTCATATAATAGAGGAAACAACCCCCACCCCGAAATAATTGTGTGTAATTATACAAATAACAAGAATGTGATGACGACCATATAACTGAATGTAAATGTAAGTGCCGAGTATTTCAGCGCACGCTCCTCCTCCTCATTGAGGGATCCGGGAGGGAGAGGGTTAACACGTGTGTCAGTGGAAAATCCACCGCGGGATTGTTCTAATAGGACTTAAAGAGGTGACATCACAGTTCTGGCCGAAGTGCGCTGTGATTGGCTGGAGATGACATCAACCTGAGTTATATTTAACCCTCCCCTAGCCCCCCCTCCTGCCATTACCTCATCCTGTGTGCTGGCTCCAGTCACCATAACAATATAGTAGCGACACCTGGGACTGCGCTGCGTCTTTCCCTCCCGCCTGCCCGGCCCGCTCTTACTGCTGCAGGTGCTGCCGCCGCTGAGTCGCTTTGCTTTGCTCGGAGGCTTCCGAAAGGGCTGGACAAGGTAAGAATCGCTGCGACTGCAGCCCGTGCCGAACGCTTTCCATCTCTCTCTCCCGCTTGGCTGCGACACAGGCGCAGGGTCTGGTGCGGCTGGAAATGAGCGGGTCCCCAGCTGTTGGGGGTTTGGGGGCTGCAGGGAGATCAGTTTAGGGAGCAGCTGCTGCATTCCTTGTCTGTCATTTCACTGGTTTACACCGCACAGGCTGATTGGCTTATTCACTGGGTGCCTTGGGCTTATTATTATTATTCCTATTATTGCACAGGGTTCTAGGGCTCCCCTCTTTATTATTGTTATTATTGCACAGGGTTCTAGGGCTCCCCCCTTTATTATTGTTATTATTATTATTGCACAGGGTTCTAGGGCTCCCCTCTTTATTATTATTATTATTATTATTATTATTATTATTGCACAGGGTTCTAGGGCTCCCCTCTTTATTATTATAATTTCACAGGGTGCTAGGGCTCCCCTCTATATAATTATTATTATTATTGCACAGGGTTCTAGGGCTCCCCTTATTATTATTATTATTATTATTATTATTACACAGGGTGCTAGGGCTCCCCTCTATATAATTATTATTGCACAGGGTTCTAGGGCTCCCCTCTTTATTATTATTATTGCACAGGGTGCTTGGGCTCCCCTCTCTTATTAGTATTATTATTATTATTATTACACAGGGTGCTAGGGCTCCCCTCTATATAATTATTATTATTATTGCACAGGGTTCTAGGGCTCCCCTTATTATTATTATTATTATTATTATTATTACACAGGGTGCTAGGGCTCCCCTCTATATAATTATTATTGCACAGGGTTCTAGGGCTCCCCTCTTTATTATTATTATTATTATTGCACAGGGTGCTTGGGCTCCCCTCTCTTCTTCTTATTATTATTATTATTATTATTATTATTATTATTATTACACAGGGTGCTAGGGCTCCCCCTTTATAGGTTTATAAAATATAATGATAGTGTCCTGTGTTCTGTATGATTCTATAGGGTGCCAGGCTCTTTAGGAGTGTGAGTGCTGATGGATCATACTCTTGGGTGCTCTTGCTCCATATTCATTATTATTGCACCGTGATCCTTCTGAGAACTCATTGCCCCCTGTCTATTGCTGTTAGATGTTGCTGGAGCCATAGATTCTATTGCACCCTGTTATTTGCTGAGCTGCTCCTGGATCATGTTCTGTAAAGGTACCTATAGCTGGGGCACCATGTTCCTAAATATTGTGCATGATGTTCTGTATTTATTCACTTTATGAGCGGTGTTGGTGCAGCATTCTGGCGCACAGGGTTCCGTAGGTTTATTATTGGGTTCTGCTACTTTCTGTTACTTATTCATACCTATTGCTAGTGCGTATGTCCGTTATCTAGTGTAACTGCGTATAATATTTTAGGGATTGTTTATTAAAATCCACCATGTTCCTTAGTATTCCGGGCTGCAGGCACTCCATGTTCTTCAAAGCAAATGCATTGAACATCTTCCATGTTCTGTAGCGTGTTAGGCAGCATATTCTCCAGTATTCCAGCTTGCTAGCACTCCATGTCATATATTTATTAGCCATATATATATATACTAAATGTCGTCCTCAGGAGTTGAAACATTGCACAAAGTGGGTTTCACCTCCTGAGGACGGCTACAGTTTGTTAGCCGAAACGTTGAGGAATAAATCCACAGCCCTTTGAGGCTTTTTTATTCTGAGAAGTCCAGTGAGTGCGGTCTTTTTTCCATTTAGTATATGCAATTCCTTTCCAGCACCCAGGCTGTTGGCTTTTTTGTGGAGGAGTGCACGAGTTTGTATCAAACAGAGACTTAATGTGGCCATACACGGGCCGATAAAAGCTGCCGACAGACCAAGTGTATGGGGCCCCCCGACGGGCTTCCCCGATCGAGATCTGGCCGAAAGTCGGTCAGATCTCGATCGGATGGGATTAAAAAGCACGTCTGATCTCGGCCGGATCTGTTCGTTGATGCAGTCCCGTGATCCGACCGCCCGTTTGCGAATGTTAGGATCCGATCGTTGGGCCCTAGGGCCCACGATCAGATCAGCCCAATATTGCCCACCTCAAGGTGGGCATATCGGAGGGAGATCCGCTCGTTTGGCGACATCGCCAAACGAGCGGCTCTATCCATGTATGGCCACCTTTACTTGTATCTCCCGCAATGTTGTCTATATAATCAAGTGTCCATGCGGACTCCTCTATTGTGGGAAAATGAATAGGCAGAAAAGAGTGAGTGAGTATTCAACTATTCGGCCAGCACTTGATCCAAAACCCAAGAAGGATGGTAAACAAGATATTTCCAAACAACCAGTGGCACATCATTGGCTGCAAGCTAAACATCCAGCTTCCGCTTTCAAATGTATGCCTATAGACAGTGTTCAGGATTTATCACGGGGAGGTGATGTGGATAAATTATTATTGCAAAGGGAGGCATATTGGACTTTTGAGTTGTACTGTGTCTCCCGTTGTGGATTAAAGGAGAAGGAAACCTAGTCGGAGCAAAAACCCTCCCCCCTCCCGTGTGTTGCCCACCCTCCCTCCTCCCCCCTGGCCTACCCGTCCCGCTGGGCAAATGCCCCTAACTTGTTACTTACCCTTCTGCACAGGTCCAGTCTAGGGAGTTCACAGACGACATCTTTTTCCACGCAATCTTCTTCCTGCTTTGAACGGCGTTTTGGCGCATGCGCAGTAGGAGCATTTCGCCGGTACAATCTACTGTGCATGCGCCAAAAGCCACAAATTTTTCTGATTTCACTTAGTGACTTGTGGTGCATGCGCAGTAGATTGTACCGGCGAAATGCTCCTACTGCGCATGCGCCAGTCAAAGGAAGAAGATCGATTGGAAGAAGATGGCGTCGGTGAACTCCCTAGACTGGACCTGCGCAGAAGGGTAAGTAACAAGTTAGGGGCATTTTCCCAGCGGGACGGGTAGGCCAGGGGGGAGGAGGGAGGGTGGGCAACACACGGGAGGGGGGGAGGGTTTTTGCGCCGACTAGGTTTCCTTCTCCTTTAAATAGTACGTTGCAGTTAAACTGCTTCCTCTCTGGGTGACTGATATGCTCCGACATACAGATGGGGACATGATTATGTTTGGATTTACATTGTTGCTGATAGGGAATATCCTCTGGAAGAATACCAAGATGTTGAGTTTTTTTACTTGTTGGAAGTTGTGCTCGCCCCTTAATTATATGTGGGGTCATTTTAGGTTTTGAATAGATGCTTTTCCACTCATTTATAAACTTCTAATATAGGGGTAGATGTATTTACTATGGGGGGTCCCTGAAACGGAATTAGCACCAAAGATTATTGATATGGCTAACATGGTTACAAATGTTTGTTGATTTTAAAAGTACTTTTACTATTTCTATATTCACTTGCCTAATATGTATTTATGATATTATTTTATTAGCACATGTCACTTTGACTTGTATATTTAAAAATATTCTTCACTTTTATTCTACATAATTGCACTATTATTTGATGACGCATATGGTGCACCAATCACATTGTTGCGATTCCACAAATCTTAGTTTGCATTAAGTATAAGGTACTGCTTAATTACACAGAAAAGAGAATGATTTTCCGTCATTTGGAACGGGGATAATGGGTTTCCGGATAATGGATCCCATACCCGTATATTGCAATTGGATGCACCATATTATGTAGGATTTTAGGCTGGGTGTGTTGGGCTTAGTGGAAATTAGGGATAATAGGGGGATGGTGCTCATGATGATCTTTGGTGCAGGTATTGTGTCCTTTGTCAGTGTATGGGATCCGTAATCCAGAAACTCGTTATCCAGAAAGATCCAAAGATTACGGAAAGGCTGTCTCCCATAGACTCCATTTTTCCAAATAATCCAAATTTTGAAAAAATATTTTCTTTATCTCTGTAATAATATAACATTACATTGTACTTGATCCCAACTAAGATTTAATTAATCCTTATTGGAAGCAAAACCAGCCTATTGGGTTTATTTCATGCTTGCATGATTTTCTAGCAGACTTAAGTTATGAAGATCCCGATTACGGAAAGATCTCTTACCCAGAAAACCCCAGGTCCCGAGCATTCTGTATAACGGGTCCCATACCTGTACCAGGGATTCAGGGTGCTAGTGCTTGGGGTTCTTTGCACGTGAAGGTGCTAATGTGGCTGGTTCTTTTGGATTACAGGGTGCTAATACATTGGGAGTGCCATGACACTGGGTGGGTTTAGATGTAGGTGATTGTGTTTATACATAGGAGGGCTTTTGCAGATTCAATAGTAATAGTCACAGGACTGGGAGGTCTGGGTGTTATTGCTGGAGGAGACCAATTGGAGAGTGATATATAGATGTAATATAATTATAAATGTATAGATAATATTGCTGGAGCCTCCACTCCTTATTCTTTCTCCTTGCTGCTCTTCCTTCCATAGCATTTTCTGCATATTTTCTAACCGCTTCCCACATATTTAACCCTCCTCAGTTTCCTGTGCGTGAGGGATATGTTGGAATTCCATCACTTTCCCATTACTGAACGGCAGGGGGAAAAATAACTTTAAAGCCCATTAGCATCCCAGCATTCCTTCACCGGGGAACAGCTTGTACTGGGCCAGGCAGCATGGGATGGGAAAGGCTTTAACCCTTGGCTGGGAGGTTCCAGGTAACACATCGGAGAGGTGATATTATATGGGTTTAATAAGTATATAGGCCTGAAAGCTTTTGCAGGCTCCGCTGACAAGATGCATTATAAAGTAGGCCTGGATTTCTGCTGCTGTTGTTGACCTAGAACTCGGCAGAGAGTTCCCAAATTGGCCATTAGGGGGGGATCAGCCTAAGGAGTGGCTAAAATCAGATTTGGGGTGAATAACAAAGCAGATTTGGCCACCCAACATAAATTGTACAGCTATTTTCCCTATATATTGTATGGGACCTGTGATCCAGAATGCTCGAGACCTGGGCCTTCCAGATAATGGATCTTTCCGTAATTTGGATCTTCATACCTTTAAGGGCAGAGACGCATGCTCAGATTCGGGGAGATTTAGTCGCCCGGCGAGAAATCTCCTCTCCTTCATGGCGACTAATCTCCCCGAACTGCCTCCCGCCGGCTAGAATCTAAATTGCCGGTGGGATGGCAGCGCTTTGTTTTCCGAAGTTTCCTCGTGAGTCAAGTTTGGTCGAGTTTCGGAAAACGAATCGCACCGATTGCGATCCCGGTGCTGATTTACATTATAGCCGACGGGAGGCAGTTTGGGGACATTAGTCGCCCCGTAAAAGAGGAGGTTTGGTGCTGGCAACTAATCTCCGCGAATCAGAGTATGTGTCTCTGTCTTAACGCTACTATAAAATCCTTTAAACATTAAATAACAGCAATAGGCTGGTTTTGCTTCCAATAAGGATTAATTCTATATTAGTTGGGATCAGGCTACTGTTTTATAATTACAGAGAAAAGGGAAATGGTTTTAAAAATTTGGATTATTTGTAAAAAAAATGGAGTCTATGGGAGAAAGACATTCTGTAATTCAGAGCTTTCTGGATAGCAGGTTTCCCGATAACGGAGCCCATACCAGTACAGGGTTAGTTTTTGTATATGCAATAACTTCTATGTGCTTGCTCTCATATTGTAGACCTACTGACTACATAGATTTCAGTGCAGCCACGCAGCATCCATCGAACCTGGTTATTAAAGGAGAAGGAAAGGCTAAAATTAAGTCGGCTTATCAGAATGGTCTACATAAATACACCAGTAAACCCTCAAAGTCAGAAGAACCCTCTGTCAAAAGAAACAGCACATTTCTTTCCTTCTATTGTGTACTTATGGGCTTCTGTATCAGACTTCCTGTTTTCAGCTTAAACCTCCAGGGCTAGGGCTTGAGCATGCTCAGTTTGTTCCTCTCTCTTCCTCCCTCCTCCCCTCCCTCCTGTAATCTGAGCCCAGAGCTATGAGTGAGCAGGGAGAGACTCAGGCAGGAAGTGATGTCACAGCAAGTTAATATGGCAGCTGCTATCCTAAACAAACAGAGAGAGCTTCTAGAGCTGTTTACTCAGGTATGGTACAGCATTCTGCTGAATAAACAGTGTTATAGGTTGTACTATTGAGGCTAATCTATTGGCAATAAACTGCTTTGTCCGCTTTCCTTCTTCAACCAATAGGCACATTAGATAGATAAGTGCATTGTACTGTGTATTAAGCAGAAATACAAGACATTTCACATGAAGGAAGATGAACATTCCCAAGGCAGCCGAGTGCTCCGAGGTGCAGGAGCTGCTGTTCCATATTTAACTGCTGTGCCGGTGCCGTTTATTTCAGGCCTATAACTCATGTCTCTGGTATCTCATTACATCATCACATGAGCTCATCGGCAGTCATGACTTTCACGTGTGACCTAATGCTCAAACCAAAGAAGGCTGTTGTTATCTATAGTGCACCCTATCATAAATAGCTCTGGACGCTGGGTTCTTGCTAAACATACTGGTACATTAACCCCAAAGATAAAAATACCTTATGCAGCAATATTACATTACAATCGTAGATCTGTTGAGAAATTAAGCTTTCTAATTTTTTTTTTTTGGTATTTCAAAAGTGTCTTGTCGGACAGCCCTGATACAACATTTATCCCTTTACGGGTGTTGGAGATTCCTACCTCACCCCTTTAAAACCGTACACATACGGAATCCACAGCCTGCATGGCTAATTAGCAATTCACTTGGATGTATGGCTGTACATAAATCAGTTCAGTCTGCAGCATGCATCTAAATCAATTGCTAATTAGCCATGCAGGCTGTGGATTCCGTATGTGTACGTTTTTAAAGGGGCGAGGTTGCAACCCTACTATTAAAGGGATACTGTCATGGGAAAAAAAAATGTGTTTTTTTTTTTTTTTCAAAACACATCAGTTAATAGTGCTGCTCCAGCAGAATTCTGCACTGAAATCCATTTCTCAGAAGAGCAAACAGATTTTTTTATATTCAATTTTGAAATCTGACATGGGGCTAGACATATTGTCAGTTTCCCAGCTGCCCCTAGTCATGTGACTTGTGCTCTGATAAATTCAGTCACTCTTTACTGCTGTACTGCAAGTTGGAGTGATATCACCCCCTCCCTTTCTCCCCAAGCAGCCTAACAACACAACAATGGGAAGGTAACCAGATAGCAGCTCCCTAATACAAGATAATAGCTCCCTGGTAGATCTAAGAACAACACTCAATAGTAAAATCTAGGTCCCACTGAGACACATTCAGTTACATTGAGTAGGAGAAACAACAACCTGCCAGAAAGCAGTTCCATCCTAAAGTGCTGGCTCTTTCTGAAATCACATGACCAGGCAAAATGACCTGAGATGCACCTACTCACCAATATTACAACTAAATACATTTGCTGTTTCAGGAATGAAATGTTATATTGTAGAGTGAATTATTTGCAGTGTAAACAGTGTCATTTAGAAATAAAAACAACATCATACAAATTGGATACCTTTAAGTAGGGGATGCACCGAATTCAGGATTCTGCCTTTTTCAGCAGGATTCAGATTGACTGAATCCTTGTGCCTGGCCAAACCGAATCCTAATTTGCATATGCAAATTAGGGGCGGGAAGGGAAAGTGCGTAACTTTGTCACAAAACAAGGAAGTAAAAAATGTTTTTTCCACTTTTTCCGTCCCGTCTTTAATTTGCATATGCAAATTTAGTATTCAATTTGGTATTCTGCCGAATCTTACGCAAAGTATTCGGGGATTTGGCCGAATCCCAAATCGTGGATTCAGTGCATCCCTAGTATTAAGTTGTCATGTGACACATGCAGCCTTCCAGCTATTGTGAAACTCCAGTTCCCAGCATCCTCAGCGAGAGTTGTGCAGTAGCAGAACGCTACTCTCTTGGAAAATCCGGCAAGCTCAGCACCCTGTGCTTCCTGTAGAGCAGCCAAGGTGGGATTGGGTTATCGACCCGTCTGTCAGGGCAGAGGATTTACATGCTAAGCAGAGTATAATTCAGTGGCATTCGATACAGTTCCATCCTAAGTGAAATCAATAGACCCCTCCCCTAGTAGTAAGTGATCCTTAAAATGTGATTGGTTTACCATTAAACTGCCCCCTCGTCAGCCGGGTAATGTCACAGTTAAAGGACCCGTATGAGAATGAACCTGAAATATAACGTACTGGTGCTTCGGATTTTTCGGATACAGTTGATATGAATAAGGTGCTATGTAGCCATTCAATCTGAAATAGGGGGCATGTATACAAAACGGATTATACAGTTGTTTTAGTACAGGTATGTTTAATGTATAATACCCCAGAACTCATGGCAGGATAAATGCAGCACCAATATAATTTATTTTTAATTTATGTTTAGGAAAAAAAAAAATTAGTTACAGGTAATACAGTTGTTTTAGTACAGGTATGGGATCCATTATCCAGAAACCCGTTATTCAGAAAGCTCCGAATTACGGAAAGACACTCTCCCGTAGACTCCATTTTATCCAAATAAACCAAATGTTTAAAAAATGATTTCCTTTTTCTCTGTAATAATAAAACAGTACCTTGTACTTGATCCCAACTAAGATATAATTAATCCTTATTGGAAGCAAAACCAGCCTTTACTTTACAATTACTTCAATTATTTATTTTTTTTACCGTTTTTCAAAATCTAAGTTTAAGGGTGGGTCTACATGGGCGTTTTCGGCGCGATCCGACACCCTGTGACGAAACGCCTGCAATAAGTCGCATGCGGCGGAAATAAGGTAAGAGATCGAAATGTCGAAGGAAGTCGCAGCGTTGATCCAGTGTAGACACGTCGTTTTGTCGGATTGCGTCGAAAACGTAGGTGTCGTCCTACCCTGGTAGATAAAAATGTCGGATGAATTTGCAGCATTGTTGCGACGCGACTGTCGGATGCAGACACAGCGTTTTGTCACAGCGCGGCCGTGTAGTCCTACCCTTAAATTGAATGTTCCGTCTCTGGTGTTTGAGTCTGGCAGCTCAGTAATTCAGGTGCAGACTCTACAATTCTGAACATTTAGTTGATACATTTCTCAGTAGCATCACTGGAGTATCAGCAACTATTGTATCAATTCTAACAGCTGCCTGTAATGAAACTCAGAGATTCTGCACAGCAGGGACAAGGATAAGAAATGTATCAACTAAATAGATCAGTTTACAGGGTCGGTGACCCCTCCTCCCAGGGCTGCTTAAGTTTAAGGGCACATCTGGAGATTCGGGGAGATATAGTCGCCCGACGACTAATCGCCTCTTCTTTGGGGCGACTAATCTCCCCAAACTGCTTCCCCCCTGTCTTCCGCCTGCTAGAATGCGGCATGGCACTTGCGGTGCTTCGTTTTCTGAAGTCGCCCAAAGTTGCCTCACGAGGAACGAAAATTTCCCCGAATCTCCAGGTGTGACCTTACCCCTAGAAGGTGAAAAATGAAAGTTTACGCTTCAATATTAGAAAAATAGTCACACATAGAAAATAGAAAGTAATTGGAAAAATTTGGAATTTCTGGTGAACTATCTGTAAACAACTAGGTGTCTGAAGGTGAACAACCCCTTTAAGGTATGAAGATCCAAATTACGGAAAGATCCCTTATCCCGAAAACCCCAGGTCCCGAGCATTCTGGATAACAGGTCCCATACCTGTATATCATTAGGGACCAGATGTCATTCATGGCTTATCTACAGAAGAAAAGTGTTGTCCAGAATTTGTCGCTGCTTTTAGGGGAGCAGCTTTGGTGGCTCGTGCTCCCCCTGACATCTCGGTGCCTGAATTGTTTATGTAATAGTTACATCAACCACTTGTTTAATATCAGGACTGGTGACTTCTGGTATCCAAAGTGTTGCAAAGATGTGACTGGCTGAGAATGTTGATTGGATAGTCAGGAATGCTGACAGTTGCTTGTCATGGGATAGTTCAGAGAGACGCTGGGCATGAGATCTGTGGTTTGCTTTGGGGTGGCTTGTGCGTGGGCTTTTTTGTTTAGGTCTGGAGGCCGAAATGACTCTGTGTTTTCTCCCTTATACAGACTGTCCCAATGGGTGGAGAGAGGAAGCCTCCCCAGGCCATGCAAGCCCAAAAACTGGCAGGAATACTGAGAGAGGACAGTGAAGGCGTCTTGGTCATTGACTGCCGATCCTTCACCGAATACAACAACCTCCATGTGGTCGGCTCGGTAAATATGTGTGGATCCAAGTTGGCTCGCAAGCGCCTGCTGAAGCAACTGCTGGTCCTACCACAGCATCCCAAGGTCAGTGACTCAACAGGACAATGTCCTCTTTATACAGCTGGCCTCGTCTTAAGAACAGGAACACCAAAAAATCAAAGTGTTTTATTTAAAGTAGTGAAAATATATGTACTGTTGCCCTGCACTGTTAAAACTGATCTGTTGGCTTCAGAAACACTACTATAGTTTATATAAACAAGCTGCTTTTTAACAATGGCGGAAATTGAAAAAAGGCTATATGGCACTGGTTAAATAGTGGATACCAGATAACATCATTATGTTCTATAGAACTTATCTATCTGCTGTGTAACCTGAGCCTTTTCTCCTTTGAATGGCTGCCCAAATGGCTACACAGCAGCTTGTTTATATAAACTATAGTAGTACTTATCTGTTATCTACTGTGTATCCTGTGCTTGAATGGCTGCCCAAATGGCTACACAGCAGCTTGTTTATATAAACTATAGTAGTACTTATCTGTTATCTACTGTGTATCCTGTGCTTGAATGGCTGCCCCCATGGCTACACAGCAGCTTGTTTATATAAACTATAGTAGTACTTATCTGTTATCTACTGTGTATCCTGTGCTTGAATGGCTGCCCCCATGGCTACACAGCAGCTTGTTTATATTAGGGATGCACCGAATCCACTTTTTTGGATTCGGCCGAACCCCCGAATCCTTCATGAAAGATTCGGCCGAATACCGAACCGAATCCGAACCCTAATTTGCATATGCAAATTAGGGGTGGGAAGGGGAAAACATTTTTTACTTCCTTGTTTTCTGACAAAAAGTCACGCAATTTCCCTCCCGCCCCTAATTTGCATATGCAAATTAGGATTCGGATTCGGTTCGGCCAGGCAGAAGGATACGGCCGAATCCGAATCCTGCTGAAAAAGGCCGAATCCTGGCCGAATCCCGAACCGAATCCTGGATTCGGTGCATTCCTAGTTTATATAAACTATAGTAGTACTTATCTGTTATCTACTGTGTATCCTGTGCTTGAATGGCTGCCCCCATGGCTACACAGCAGCTTGTTTATATAAACTATAGTAGTACTTATCTGTTATCTACTGTGTATCCTGTGCTTGAATGGCTGCCCCCATGGCTACATAGCAGCTTGTTTATATAAACTATAGTAGTACTTATCTGTTATCTACGGTGTATCCTGTGCTTGAATGGCTGCCCCTATGGCTACACAGCAGCTTATTTATATAAACAATAGTGTTTTACCAATGTAGGGCAACGCTGCATTATATTTGAATTACTTTAATAAACGTTAATTTTCTGATGTTACTGCTCCTTTAAAAGGGATTTAAAGCCTTAAATACCATGTAGCCCAATGAAAGAGACTGTAATTCTATCCATGTTTTTAAAAGTTATTTCTAATACCTAGTCTGCCCCTGTGCTCACTGCTGGTTCTGACTCATGGCTATGAAAACAATAAAGCCAGGTCTCCTCGAGCCAAGACTTCAATCTCTTGCTTCTTCGCAGGCCTATTAATTGTTGGCTTTTGCTACATGGTTTCAGTAGTCAGAACCAACACTGAAGGTCTTGCCAAAACTGGACCCCCCCCCCCTCCCTCAACTGGCTTTGACTTTAGTACAAATTCGCTCTTCTTTTCCTCTGCAATGACAGGTTGACGAGAAGCAAGTGGTGGTGTATGACCAGGGCAACCAGGAATCCTCTGCAGGGCACTTTGTGTCTCTGGTACTGGGAAAGCTGGAGAAGAAGTACAGCTCTGTGTCACTTTTGGAAGGTAAGAGCCCAGTTTATCTAAAGGCGAGGGACCTTATTTAATATTTATATGTGTCCTACAAGAACCATTGGTCTGTCTTTGCAGTGTAATAACAGATCCAGTTGTAGTTCCCCTCATTCCCGTACAGCCCGTAGCATGTACTTCTCTTATCTTTGAAAGCAAACCCAGTACTACATTGGACAATATAGCCAAATAACATGCTCATGCTCACCCTGTATACATCCAGCTGCTGTTGAAACGCAATTCCCAGCATCCCTCAACTGCTACTTGCTGGGAGTTACAGAACAACAGGGAATAGAGGGATGCAAGTTAATCTGATATTCTGCTCTGCCTCCATTGAGCAACATTGAGCTGGACTTATGAATGGGCTGTCGGCCTCCCTTATTGCTGCATTGAGGCAAAGTTGCGGATCGGATAACATTGAAAAAAAATCTCACTAACCACTTCATTGATTTTTCTTTTTCGTTCACTCCAAAAATGTCCTATTGACTCATTTCTCGGTTTCCGAGTGTTATCATGTTCTGGAAGACTCAGCTGCCGCATGGGTACTGGGATTCAAGCGCTGATGCAGGGCCTATGTCATCCTGTGTTAGCTCATTGCTCCAGGCCAGGGGATTGAATGGCAATATCTTGCCAAGTCTGCAGCTCTCCTCCTCTTAGGAAACTTCCCAGCATCCTCCAACAGATAGAGGGCTTGTAGAACTTATGGGGTGTCACGACAGACAATGTGATGGAAACCAGGAATATAGAGGCCCCCTAGGAATCCTGACTGATGCACGGTTTTATGCTTGTGTCTGTATCCTTGTGCCTCTGTCATTGCATGGTATCTTGTGTGTGTGTGTGTGTGTGTGTGTGTGTGTACATGGGGTGCCTGTGTATAGCTACTGTATGTGCAAAAGCAGTTTGCCTGTTTGTGTGCAAGTTATGAATTTGCACACATCTGTGCGTGTGTGTTTGTGTGTGTGTGGGGGGGATGCTAGTGTATTTCTATCTGTACTTGGGGTGCATAAGAGAGATACTTGGCTGGATGTGTGTGTAGGGTTTGATGTTTATATAAGGGGTACCTATAATTAGGGATGCACCGAATCCACAAATCCTTTGCTAAAGAATACCGAATCCAATATCCATATGCAAATTAGGGGTGGGAAGGGGAAAACATTTTTTACTTCCTGGTTCGCCTACCCTCCCTTAATTTGCATATGCAAATTTAGGATTCGGGCAGAAGGATTTGGCTGGATCCTGCTGAAAAATGGTGAATCCCGAACCAAATCCTGAGTTTGGTGCATCCCTACCTATAATTATAAATGTGTTTGTGTAAGTGACCTATTTGTGCAGGTTTGCGTGTGTATATATCTGTATATATGTGTATATATGTGTGTGTGTGTGTGTGTGTGTGTGTGTGTGTGTGTATATATATATATATATATATATATATATATATATATATATATATATATATATATATATATATATATATATATATATATATATATATATATATATATATATATATATATATATATATATATATATATATATATATATAATCTCTACTGACACAGGTGCACACCAGGATTTTTCGATTTAAAACTTCATGTTTATTAAATAGATTTAAAACAGGAACCGGCCAACGTTTCGGTCATTTTCTAAGACCTTTATCAAGGTCTTAGAAAATGACCGAAACGTTGGCCGGTTCCTGTTTTAAATCTATTTAATAAACATGAAGTTTTAAATCGAAAAATCCTGGTGTGCACCTGTGTCAGTAGAGATTGGATAATGCAGCTATTTTCAGTGTAGCACCCAGGTATGTGACTTACCATTGGAATCTCTCCTGGATGGTGTGCGCTAGGACTTTGAATGTGTATATATATATATATATATATATATATATATATATATATATATATATATACACACAGTATAATCTGTGTGTACGTTGCGGGTGCCTGTGTATGTTTCAGCCTGTGGACATGGTTCACATTAAGCAGTGGCATGGCGCCAGATTTTGGGTTTTGGGTTCAAAATCACATTTTCTCACACACACATCAGTGTGCTCCCGAGAAACCCTCCATTACCCAATGCCGTCATCCTGCTCTAAAAGCTCCATGCCATGAGCCTGTCATTAATCCCTTCCAAATTAGGTAAATTGCCAAAAATAGCGAATGAGGGGAAAATGGGTTGTGACTTAGTACAGCCGGCAATGTGTCTCCTTATTAAACGTCCATAATCACAGATGTTGGTTCTTGTCCGGTCAAACAAAAAACTGGTTCTGGGGAAACCTGACGGGTGTAAAGGGAGGTTGGTGCTGCTTAACTTGGCCTTGAACATGACACTTTGCATCTCAGCAACTCAATCAATTTCTTCTTCTTCTTCCACAGGAGGCTTTTCAGAGTTCTCATCTCAATTCCCGACCTTGTGTGAGGGCCGCACGTCCAACATCTTGCACTCCAGCATATCCCAGCCCTGCCTGTCCTCGTCTTCAGTCTCCGTCACCCGAATATTGCCTCATCTCTACCTGGGCTCTCAGAATGATGTCATGAACCAGGTATATGCTCTTCCACCTACTAACAGAGACTCTGCATCCAAACTGACTCTGCCATCCATATTTTATTTTGTCTTTATTAAAGCTGGCCAGTGTGGTACAACTATTAGTTACACCCCAAAAGGCCTTAATGAAAATAACAAGGAATGGCAGAGAAACCATGTGCTAGAAGATAAAAGGCATTTTGTAATGACTTTGGGGCTCATTTATAAACACTGGGCAAATTTGCCCATGAGCAGTAACCCAAAGCAACCAATCAGTGACTGGCTTTTTTTCAGCCATCTGCAGGTTGAACAATGAAAGCCAGTATCTGATTGGTTGCCATGGGTTACTGCAGGATTTGTGCAAAAGGCAGTTATTTTGTTTGTACTGGAATCCGTTATTTGAGTGAGCTCTAATACATCTGCTAGGTTCACTTCTCATAGTCTAATACAGTATGTATTCTAGCTCACTCTATTATTATTACCAGACATCATGGGGGCAAATTCACTAAGATGCGAAGTTGCGCCAGGCGCAGCTTCGCCGCACTTCGCCAGGCGTAGTTTCGCCAGCGCTCCGCAAATTCACTAAAATCCGAAGTTGCGCTCAGGGGTAGCGTAAGGTTGCGAAGTTGCGCTAGCGTTGATTCGCTATGTAAATCGAAGTTACGCTAGTGAAGGCTAATTTGCATACGGCGCGAAATTCAAATTTCAATGGAGGAACACGTATCCGCACTACAAATGCCAAGAAAAGCTTCAAATCAGCAAATATAAATGTTATTTTGCCCTACACATGTGCCCACTGTCTAGGTAAGTTGCCATGAGTCAGGAAATGTAGGGGGGGAGGAGGGGAGCCCCAAAAAATTTTTCGATCTTTTTCAGCCTATCACCCATCATGTAGAAAACACGCCAGCGTTTTTTGGGACTTAGAAAAAATTTTGACTTTTTTGGAAACAATCCCTATCTACTCTATTGCGCTTCGCCAGGTCTGAGGTGGTGAAGGAAGTCTAGCGTAAAAGGTAGCGTTCAGTAAACTGCGCAAGTTAGTGAATTTGCGTAGTTACGTCGCTAGCGAAAATTCGCCTGGCGTAAGGGTGCGAAGTAACACTAGCGAAACTACGCCAGCGTTCGTTAGTGAATTTGCGCAGTAGTGAAAATGCCAAACGCTAGCGAATTAATGCTAGCGTTCGGCGCTTCGCGGCTTAGTGAATTTGCCCCCATGTCTCTCTACATGCAGGATTTGTGCAAAAGGCAGTTATTATTAGATTTTGTTTGTACTGGAATCAGTTATTTGAGTGAGCTCTAATACATCTTCTATGAAAGGAACCCCCTATAAGATATATTGGATCTAACTGTCAACGAATAAAGAGAAAAAAGAGTGAGGGATAGTGAACATAAACTTGATTATTTCAGAAACGATGCAGAGTATTTAGAAAGTTTCTTATTTCAGCATGCTGAAGCTTATATCAAATTTACATTTTTGCAATGGTTCCCCTTTAAAGGGTTAGTACAGCCTTAGGATTCAAATGTATTTTGTGTTTTTAAGAGCTGCTCTTTGCCTGCTGCAGAGGTTAGCTCCCAAAACAAATAACATTTGAGTACAATACATAATTGTTCCTCTGGGGCCACTTTCCTTTCTGCTGAGGGGTTCATAGACGTGCCAGGATTTGAAAAATAAGGCTAAAGTTATGACGCCCCATATTTCAAGTTAGCAGGGCCTCCCCCTCCCCCCCCCCCAAAGGAGTCCCAATTATTAGCTCATTGGTTACCTGGTGGGCCCTGCCATTAAGAAGAATGGAGTCACACTGGAAAACACAATAAACATAAACATCGCCAACTCCCTGCACCCTTGGAATGCACAGATTGCACCCTCTAGTCTCATGGGGATCCCCTCTAGCTTGGGGCCGCTGACTGGAGTACCCCCTAACCTACTCGATGTACAGTACATCTATGAGCACCATAACTTTGTCTGATTGGATGATCAATTTCGCAGTCTGCTCCTGTGTGCACTTTCAGTGAGTATTAGAATTAACTAAACCTTCAGGAAGGATCCCTTGTTTCTCATGTTAAGGATTTTAGCTGGCCGGCTGCCACAAACTATATTCACTAGCCAAAAAGTAATTAATATAGCGGCTGGCCCGTTGGTTACGGCAAGGCTAAACACTGTGTAATCCAGACGGATTTATATTATGATTCAACTTCTTGTTACTGTGCATCAACTTCTATTTTTTCTCGCGTATGTTCATAGGAGGTGATTAATCAGAATGGCATCACCCATGTCCTGAACGTCAGTCAGAGCTGTCCGCAGCCAGTCTTCATTCCCGACAACCACTTCTTACGCATCCCCATCAATGACAGTTACTGTGAAAAGATCCTGCCTTGGCTTACTGCGGCCGTGGAGTTCATAGGTAACGACCGAGTGATTACGTGCACTGCAATTCACATAGGCTGCGCAATAAGTTGGTGCTCTATAAATGCATGTTAATAATAGAATTGCATGAGCCTCACACACTCTGCTTCTAATTTCTTTCATTGCAGCTGTGCTCACGATCAGTCGCATTGTTATGCTTTTATATTTTACAAACTTTCCTAAGGTCAGGGCTGGTAGATTGGGGTCTTTAAAGGAGAAGGAAATTAAGTAAGCTTTATCAGAAAGGTCTATATAAATACACCAGTAACCCTCAAAGTAATGCTGCTCTGAGTCCTCTGTCAAAAGAAACACCACATTTCTTTCCTTCTATTGTGTACTCATGGGCTTCTGTATCAGACTTCCTGTTTTCAGCTTAAACCTCCAGGGCTAGGGCTTGAGCATGCTCAGTTTGCTCCTCTCCCCCTCCCTCCTCCCATCCCTGCTGTAATCTGAGCTCAGAGCTATGAGTGAGCAGGGAGAGACTCAGGCAGGAAGTCATGTCACACCAAGCTAATATGGCAGCTGCTAGCTGCAGCTGTTTACTCGGGTATGGTAAAGCATTCTGCAGAATAAATAGTGTTATAGCTTGCACTATTGTGGCTAATCTATTGGCAATATACTGCTTCAGTAGCTTTCCTTCTCCTTTAAAGTAGAACTAAACCCTAAAGTTAAAAAACCCCTACCCTACATAGATCCCCCTCACTCCCCCCCCAAAATCTTCTGCCTCTTCGGTATGAGACCGGCGCTTTGGCAATTTTCGTGAGTTTCGGCACATGCGCAGTTGTCACGTAACAGAAGATTGCTCCAACTGCACATACGACGCCATGCCGGCCTTCCGAAGAGAAGAACATGGTGCCTGTGAACTCCGATGCCCTGAATCTGTACCGAGGGGCGAGTAAAACGTTAGGGGCATTTGCCCGGGGAAACAATTAGACGGGGGGGGGGTCTATGTTTAACTTTTTTAACGTTTGGGTTTAATTCTCCTTTAAGGTTGAACGTTGCCCTCCTGAACCCATTAAAGGGTCATTGGAAAATGTTTTTTTTCAAAACGCATCAGTTAATAGTGCTACTCCAGCAGAATTCTGCAGTGAAATCCATTTCTCAAAAGAGCAAACAGATTTTTTTATATTCAATTTTGAAATCTGACATGGGGCTAGACATTTTGTCAATTTCCCAGCTGCCCCTGGTCATGTGACTTGTGCCTGCACTTTAGGAGAGAAATGCTTTCTGGCAGGCTGCTGTTTTTCCTTCTCAATGTAACTGAATGTGTCTCAGTGGGACATGGGTTTTTACTATTGAGTGTTGTTCTTAGATCTACCAGGCAGCTGTTATCTTGTGTTAGGGAGCTGCTATCTGGTTACCTTCCCATTGTTCTATTGTTTGGCTGCTGGGGGGGGAGAAGGGAGGGGGTGATATCACTCCAACTTGCAGTAAAGAGTGATTGAAGTTTATCAGAGCACAAGTCACATGACTTGGGGCAGCTGGGAAATTGACAATATGTCTAGCCCCATGTTAGATTTCAAAATTGAATATTAAAAAATCTGTTTCTCTTTTGAGAAATGGATTTCAGTGCAGAATTCTGCTGGAGCAGCACTATTAACTGATTCATTTTGAAAAAAAAAATTTTTCTCATGACAGTATCCCTTTAAGATTAGTAGACCTCATCATTTTAATATAAGTTGGGCAGGGAACTGTTATATATTGGTTACTTGGCACAGTGGATGGAAAAAGATGGAGCACATTTCCTCAGGGCTGGCCTACATATGCATGGTGACGCTAGTTAAATGTATGATAAGTAAATCGGTTGACCAGGTTCCTTGGCTTTGCTTCTCATGCAAACTTCAAGTTCAGCAGGCTTCTTTTTATCGTGGTGTTGATAACACATTGTCCCATTAGGTGAATAATCTGCCTTTCAAGATTTAGTCAGAATTAACTGTTCCCTAAATGGACCTAACTCAGAATTAACTGTTCCCTAAATGCACCTAACTGATTTGACCCTATGGGATGGTCCGATCTAGTAAAGACCACTAGAGTGGTGACCTGGCCAAACCAGCAGATCCTGCAGTGCCCAGTTTTCTATAATATTCCCTTTGGAAACATGGATTCAAGGCAGATTCTGTAGCTCACTGTAACTCTTACAGCTAAACTGCATTCTATGCCGGCGAGTGTTTTTTCTTTTTTTTTTTTCTAAGGTTATTCTATTGTACGTTTTACAGAAAAGATTGAGTTGGTGAATGGCAAAGTATTGGTTCACTGTCTGGCTGGAATCTCACGATCGGCAGCTGTCGCCATTGCTTATATCATGAGGTCGATGGGTCTAAGCCTGGATGATGCATACAGGTAACCCACACTTACATGTGCAGTTGCTATTTGCATGTGATTGCTCTAAATGCAAAGTTTAAGGGATACTGTCATGGGGGAAAAAAAACACATCAGTTAATAGGGCTGCACTGAAATCTGTTTCTCAAAAGAGCGAACAGACTTTTTTCATATTTAATATTGAAATCGAACATGGGGCTAGATATATTGTCAGTTTCCCAGCTGCCACCAGTCATGTGACTTGTGCTCAGATAAACTTCAGTCACTCTTTACTGCTGTACTGCAAGTTGGAGTGATATCACCTCCTCCCTTTCCCCCAGCAGCCTAACGAGAGAACAATGGGAAGGTAACCAGATAGCAGCTCCCTAACACAAGATAACAGCTGCCTGGTAGATCTCAGAACAGCACTCAATAGTAAAATCCAGGTCCTACAGTTACATTGAGTAGGAGAAACAACAGCCTGCCAGAAAGCAGTTCCATCCTAAAGTGCTGGCTCTTTCTGAAAGCGCATGACCAGGCAAAATGTCCTGAGATGCACCTACACACCAATATTACAACTAAAAAATACACTTGTTGGTTCAGGAAAGGGGGTTGTGGGCCAAGCACAGGTTCAACAGCCTTTCATTCTTTCATTCTTAAGAAAGGCTTATTTTACAGTGCTATTCATGGTTTTGGGGTACTCTAGTGCAAGTCAAATAACATTTATTGCCATCGCTTCTGCATAGAAAAGAAAGCATACATAGTGAGACAAAGTCCTTTTCCTACCCTAGCCGTATAATACATATTCCACACACTCACAAGACAAGCATATACAAAAAAAAATTATATACAAAAGAGAGACCATATTTCCGGCTTCCACTCCTTCATTGTGACGCGAAGGTTTCAATCTATTTATTTGTTCAATTGCAACCTTGTCTAAAATCTTCTACCAGCGCCACTATAAGGTGCAATTAATTGTGCCTAATTATACCTCATTTAGGTATCCTATGCGTAATATTTTGCTCTCCACCATTCACATTGTAAATGATTACTATTGATATATTGTGCAATAAAGTGCATATCTATTTCCTCCTTCTCACAACCAATTCAATAAAGTGCAAATGTTGTGCATAGCCCATCAATGGGCAAAACAAACAAACACATCCATAACTGTCCCCAATTTACCTTCTACTCCCATGTACAGCTCATTTATCTTAACCGTAAGGGACGGAGCCGACCGTTTTAAACCAAGATTAAAAGAGCAGTTGCTCACTTAAAAGTCTTACAGCATGCGGAATAAAACTATTCTAAATCCTGGCTGAACATGCACGGATGCTACAATACCTTCTTCAAGATGGCAACAAGTCAAAAGACTTATAAAAGGGATGTGAAGGATCATCCACTATACTGGATGCCTTGCGTAAACATCTCTTGTTGAAAATCTCTTGCATTGAAGGTAAAATCTCTCCAGTAATCTCACCTGCCATTCTCAAACTCTTGCGGTCACTAACACTTCAATTGCCGTAACACTCCATGATAGAATTTGACAAACTCTCAATGACACCTCTTTAAAAAAACAGATCTAGGGAGATTTACTTTCCTCAACCCTTTTAAAGAAGAAGTCAAGCCTAACTAAAGAAGTAGCTAGAAATATTTGTTCATTATGTTTTGTGCTTCTGTACCAGCCCAAGGCAACCACAGCCCTTTAACAGTAAAGATCTGTGTCTCCAAAGATGCCCCAGTAGCTCCCCATCTTCTTTTCTGCTGATTCACTGCACATGCTCTGTGCTGCTGTCACTTACTGAGCTTAGGGACCCACTCACAATATACAGTACACATAGAATAGAAATGTCACAATATAAGGCTGATTAGTAATTAATACACATAATTACTACATGGCAGCACAGAAACCAGTGCAATTAGCATCAGAATTGAATAATCAGCAAACCTGTAGCATCAGCTTATATTACAGCCAGGGAAGCTCATTTTCTGCTGGATAATTAGTGACGAGCCCTAAGCTTAGCTTCTCAACAGCCAATCAGAGCCCACTGAGCATGTGAGTGTCACAGACACTTTCCAAGATGGTGACCCCCTGTGACAAGTTTGAAGTCCTGGATCATTGCTGCTATTGACAAGCTGAAACTTTAGCCTCGTGCAATAAGTTCACTATATAAAATATGCCATTTTTAGCCATATTCATTTTTAGGGTTTAGTTCTCCTTTAAAAAGAGCTGCGGTTGTGCTTTTCCAATCATAACAGAAGAATTAAAATTATTTGCTTATTTAGTATTATTTTTCATCCTACTTGTTCAGGTTCGTAAAAGAGAAAAGACCCACCATCTCTCCCAACTTCAACTTCCTGGGACAGCTTCTGGAGTTTGAGAAGAGCCTCGCCAGCGCCATGCCCTCTGGCCCCGTTAAAGCTTCTCACACGGACAGCCTGGCAGAGAGGAAGTTTTCTGATCATCACTGTGTTAAAGAGCAGGCAATCAAGGACACGTCTTGCCAAAACAACTGCAGCGACCTTGCAAGCACTCAGGAAGTAGCTGTCAATGGCACCAAACTGGATGACGGCCATACAAAGTCAGAGTCCACCTCATTGGAAGGCAGGTTTACTTCAATGGGGATCTCTTCAGACCAGCGTCGGGAAATAAGCAGTTTAAAACGCTCCTTCTCGCTGGACATTAAATCTGTATACACTCCTCTTTCCTCTGCCGTTGACACACGCATGGACTTTTGTCAGCACTCCAGGTCCCAGCTGGTACCGTCCCTCCCTGTTGCTTCGAGGCCTTTGGGACTCTGGGATCGCTTTCTTGGCTTTGGACTTAATTTTCTATATTACTGCTCTGAAGAGGAAGAGGTCCAGAAAAAGCTGGGCCAGATAGAAAGACCAATGGGGGCCTTTCAGCAACAAGATGTGCCGGAAAATCTGAAAAAGCGACGGGCAGGTATGAACGACCTGAACGAAGTCGGTCAGCGTCCGTTTACTCTGAACATTCCCAGTTGCAAAGGCCAAACATTTTTGAAAGAGAAAAGCTTGGATGTGGGCTCAAGCACAAGGACAATCTCTCCTGTATCTCTGTGAGGAACCAATCAGATTGCCCTCAGAATGTACCACTTGCTGCTGTGTATATGGGGGAAGATGAAGAATTTGTAAAACCTGTTTACGCACCCCCCCCCACCCCATCCTAGGAGAAGAAGAAAAAAAACATTATTTTCCAAAGCATGTTAAAGACCTCTGCCAGACTTGAATAGCATGCTGAGAAATAACTGTGTTAAATGTTTCTTCATATTGAATGAACAAAGGTGGACTTTGGGTACTTTTTTTTTTTTTTTTTCATGGTGACCAGTATTTGGTAGGAATGCACCGAAGCCAGGAATCGGCCTTTTTTTGCATATGCAAATTTGGGACTCGGGGGGGAAATTGCGTGACTTGTCGCAAAACAAGGAAGTAAAAATGTTTTCCCCACCCATGATTTCCATATGCAAATTATGATTCGGTTCGGTATTCAGCCAAATCTTTCCTGAAGGATTCAGGGGTTTGGTCGAATCCAAAACAGTGTATTTGGTGCATCCCTAGTATTTAGTTTAGTTCATTGTGTGCCAAAGAGGTCCTAGAACACTCTTTGGCTGTTTGGTGAGGTAGGAGTCTGCAGTCGGACAGCATCAAAGTGGTCCTCCATCCTTTTTTTTTTTTTTTTTTTTTTTTTTTAAGGCTTATGCAAGCCAGCAGTAAGTAGCTCTTGTTGCAATGTAATGGACTGAAGACTTATTTGCTGCACTGTCCAGATGTCCATCTTATCCGTCATAAGCTAGAAATGGGTTTGTTTCAGTTGGCTCTCCAGAACCATGGGGTATTGAGAATATATTCTCCCAACCCAACACCCATCTTTCAGACTTTTTTGGTTTGTTTAAAAGTGGTGTATTATGACCATCCTGCTTGAAACTTTGATCCTTCCTTGGCCCTTTCCCCGTCCCAATACATGGAGTATTGTAAGATTCCTGCAGAGGATGGTCCACTCTCCACTCTACTTCACCCTTGTGTAACGTAGATCGGCATCAAGGGTTTATCTTTATTATATTTTATATTCCTCTAGCTCCTACAGGCCTAGAAGCCAAGACGTGTCTGTGACAATTTGTGACTGCCCTTATAGCCCTTCATTTTTCTGTTTATTGATGTGAAATTGTTTAATGCTCTTCTTGCTTGTTCGGGGCCAGCCCCGGCGTACAACTCAGTCGGTGACCCACCTCTCAGGATCCGGGGACAATAAGATTGTCCTTATTTATAAAGTAGGTGGTACAAGAGCTTTCTCTTTATTTGTTCATTATTTATTTATATAAATGTGTTTTTTTTGTTTTTTTTTTATATTTCCTCTTGCTTTTGTCAATAACCATGGAAGCTGCTAGTCTTTTTCTTTACTGTTGTGGTGGCATGCTAAACTGGCTGAACCTAAGGCTTTGGTATCTGCAGAAGAATGGTGAAAAGTGGCAACTTGAGTGGCAAGCTATAGCTGATCTGGACTAGAAGAAATGACATAGGGTTGGAATATTTTTATAGATGCGACCCATATTTATTGGCAGTAAGTGGACCTTCGACCATACACGGGCCGATGAAAGCTGCTGACAGAGTGTTAGCTTATTGGCCCGTGTATGGGGCCCTCCGATGGGCCGAAAGTCGGCAAAATGTCGATCAGATGGGACTAAAAATCCCGTCGGGTCGCGGACAGCATCTGTTTGTTGATGTGTTCCTGCAATCCGACAGCCTGATCCGATGATCCGATCGTTGGCCCATATCGGGGACTTGTAAACCCTGGAGCATTTTAAGAGCATGTTTTAGCATCCAGAGTGAACTGTTCCCAAACACTGCTGCTGAAACAACTATATATTATTGCATGTCTGGCTTTCTTTCTTGGAAGTATCAATACTTGATGAACTTGGATAAACGGGCTACAGAGAAGCATTGCTACATGTGATTGAGAGCCGATGGCTGCAGTAGATGTGAAATCTCACCTCCATCTAATTACTAGGGATGCACAGAATCCACGATTCGGCCTTTTTCAGCAGGATTCAGCCGAATCCTTCTGCCCGTCCGAACCAAATCCTAATTTGCATATGCAAATTAGGGGAGGGAAATTACTTGACTTTGTCAGAAAACAAGGAAGTAAAAAATGGGTTTCCCCTTCCTACCCCTAATTTGCATATGCAAATTCGGATTCGGTTCTGTAGTCGGAGGAAGGATTCGGGGGTTCGGCTGAATCCAAAATAGGGGATTCTGTGCGATTTACGACTGTTGCAGTCGCTGTTAGTAGATGACTCTTAGCTTTAACTTGACCAATGGCAACGTTCCAATCACCGGTATAAAAACTGTACACACAATAATAAGCTATGCCCTTGTCCTTTCAGTTGAACTGAAGTGCAATACAAGTCCTCCTTTATACATAGGGTACATTTTGCCTTCTGGTTATTCATTCACCATCATGGTTATGCATTAATGAGATGTCCCATCTTTCCCTTTTGTTGGCAAATTGCCTTAATGGTTCCATAAGTAACACTCAGGTCCTGGTTAGAGCAGAACAATAGCCATTATAATCCTTGGGTACACTAAAGGTATGGGACCTGTTATCCAGAATGTTCGAGACCTGGGGCTTCCCGGACAACGGTTCTTTTCGTAATTTGGATCTTCATGCCCTAACTCTTCTAGAAAGTTATGTAAACATTAAATAAACCCAATAGGCTGGTTTTGCTTCCAATAAGGATTAATTATATCTTAGTTGGGATCAAGTACGAGCTACTGTTTTATTATTACAGAGAAAAAGGAAATCCCTTTTAAAAATTTGGATAGGAGACAACCTTTCTGTAATTCGGAGCTTTCTGGATATCGAACAGATCCTATACCTGTACTAGCAGATCATTATGATTTCTAATTCAACTGCTGGAGGGTGAAGCCCCATGGGACTAACTATGGATAAAATTAGGTTTACGCTACTAGTCCGCTCCCAATATCCTTGATGTTCCGTAACTTTTGCATATAGACGCCATTCATTGAAGACCAGTGGCATAACTAGATGTTACTGGGCCCACAGCAATATCATTTTTAGGGATGCACCGAATCCAGGGTTCGGTTCAGGATTCGCCCTTTTTCAGCAGGATTCGGCCGAACCGAATCCTAATTTACATATGCAAATTAGGGTCAGAGAGGGAAATTGTGTGACTTTTTGACAAGTAAAAAATATTTCCCTTTCCCACCCCTCATTTCCATATGCAAATTAGGATTTAGTTCGGTATTCGTCCAAATCTTTCGCGAAAGGATTCGGCTGATTCCAAAATAGTGGATTCGGTGCATCCCTTATAATTTTAGGGCCCCTAAAATATCCAGAGGTTGTCCTGTTTTACCAATATATTTTAAAAGTACTCGTTAATTTGGGCCCCTATACCTCCTCTGCAGCCACAGGGTCTGCTTTTTTTGTAGTTCCACCCCTGTAGAAGACCATTAAGCTCAGTGTTCCACTAATCCAGCAGTTTTGATGTAAAATGTACCAGGTTTGCTAAAGCCGAGGCCAAAGAAATTATAACACGCTGTAACTGGCCGGAAAGCTGAGAAGGCCCATTGACTTTTTATTTTTTTTTATTATTATTTTTTTTTTTTTTACTGATGGGTTCTTAAATTCTGAACGAGAAGTTCTGGCCAGTAGGTACGGAATCACCGCGTTTGTTCTTTTTTTTACTATGTACACTCGCCAACTGTAACCAAATACCATTCTGATAATGGGTGTCCTTTATTTATTGCAATACCATGTAATATTGTCCTCATGTTCTCCCTCTTTATTTAGTCACTGTGCAGGTACACAATAGTCCTGACGTTCTACCAGGTGAATGTGTTGCTCCCTAGCACTTCTCTGGTTGACAGTAATAAAGATGTGAATCTGTTTCTTTTTCCTTCCCCTCTCGTTTCTTGTTTGCTGTGTTGCTAATAAACACCGGCCTCTGTTTGGCATCAGAGAGGGAATGTGGGTCACAGCTGTCGTTGGCTTCAGGTCTCTGCCCGGCCAACAAGGATCAACAGATGGGAAATAAGTTTAATTACTTCTTGTGCACTGATGCCCTCACCCACCACTGCTTCACGGCACATACTGGTTCTCGGAATTGTTGATAATACTTCCACAATTAGGGGCAGATTTATCAAGGGTGGAATTTAAAAATCAAATTTATAAATTCGAATTTCAAGCTAATTTTAGGGGCAGATTTATCAAGGGTCGAAGCGAATGCGAGGGAATTTCAACGTAAAAAAGTTCGAAATTCCAAAGTAATTTTTTGGATAATTAGACCATCGAATAGGATACTACAACTTCGAATTCGATTCGAAGTAAAATAGTTTGAATATTCGATAATCGAAGTACTGTCTCTTTAAAAAAAACTTCGACTTCAATACTTCGCCAAATCAAACCTGCCAAAGTGCTATGTTAGTCTATGGGGGACCCTTGATAAATGTGCCCCTTAGTGTACTTCGACTAGGGAATAGTTAAAATTTTAATCGAATTTGAATGTAGAAATGTATCATGTACTGTCTTCGATTCGACTTTGACTATTCGCCATCTAAAACCTGCTGAATTGCTGTTTTAGCCTATGGGGGACCTCCTTTGGTGGACTTTGAAAAATCAAAGTTTTTTTTTTTTTTTTTTTTTTTTTTGAAAATACTTTGAATCGAATTCGATCGAATACAGCCTATTCACTCAAATTTAAAAAAAAAAATTTTTAATAAATTTCGGATGGTCTTTTTTTTTTTAATTCTAATTCAGAGTTGATGGGAGTTTAAAAAAACTCCCATCACCTTGAAATTCGACCCTTGATAAATCTGCCCCTTTGGGTCAGATTTACCAAGGGTCAAAATGAAAATTTGAATTTTTATGGTCAAAACTGTCAAGTTCAAGTAGAGATTCTAATTTGATTTTGAAGATTTATCATTCTCTGGTCCTTTAAGAACTCCAACTAGATTATTCGCCACCTAAAACCTGAGAAATTGCTGTTTAAGTCAATGGGAGAGGTCCAGGGAGTTGTTTGCAGCCTTCCTGACAATTTTTCGGGAAAAAAATCCCTAATCATATTTTTAAAATTGAATTCGGAGCCGTTCATCCGATTTTAAAAAATGTGATTTTATTAATACATTTTGATTGGTCGGATTTCTACTTTAGGGGAGTTTTTAGGGTCAGGGCACACTCAGATTCGAGGAGATTAGTTGCCCGGCGACAAATCTTTTCGGGGGAAACTAATCTCCCTGAACTGCCTCCCGCCAGCTAGAATGTAGATCGCCCGCAGGACGGCACTCAGAGCGCGACTTCGGAAAACAAAGTAATGCCGCCTTGTGATTTCCATTCCAGCCAGAGATTCGCCGCCCCGAAGAAGAGGGGAACTAATCTCCGCGTGCCCTGACCCTTAAAAACTCACATGATTTCGAAATTCGCCCTTTGCTTATGGCGTCTCCCAATGTACATAAACATTTACAGGTGCAGCTTTTATGTAAGGAGGTCTTATATAAGTGGCCTAAACTGGAAACAGAAATCAGAGGGTTGGCAAACATTTTTTGGACACTGAAATATATTTAAACGCTCTTCTCTGGAGAGATTATTATTATTGTCAGGTACGTTCTGTACAGTAAACAGGCAAGTTTGTTACTTCTTTCTCAGTAACAGGCGAGTCTTGGAGGGAAATAAAATATAAAGGATAAGGCTTTGTGGAAGCTTGTAGCCAAACAGAAGAAGAATGTACATCACACAAAGGAAGTGTTTTTTACTGAAGAAAGAAGCAAGTACAAAGAAAAGGCCCAACCTGAATCTGTTTTGCTGAATGTTACTGTTACGCGTGTGTCACTTTCCTTTTTGGGAGATTTCTGCTTCGCAGACAGAAAAGGATTCTCCACTAAAGGTGGCCATACATGGAGAGATCCGCTCGTTTAGCAATGTTGCCAGACGAGCGGATCTCCCTCCGATATGCCCACCTCAGGTGGGCAATATCGGGCTGATCCGATCGTCGGCCCTAGGGCCCAACCATCGGATCCTAACGATGCCTACCGATGCATCAACTAATAGATGCGGCCGCGATCCGACGGGATTTTTTGTCCCATCCGATCAAGATCTGGCCGATTTTCGGCCAGATTACGATCGGTGAAGCCCATCGGGGGGCCCCATACACGGGCCAATAAGCTGCTGACACAGTCTGTCTGCGGCTTTTACCGGCCCGTGTATGGCCACCTTTAGACAGCAACAGAAGGATTGCGTATCATATAAAATCGAAATATAAATTCGCTACATGCATGCAGCTAGTTGAGTGCGAAGTTTATAGAGGGTTAGACTAAAGTCGAAATGTATGTAAGAGTGCTTAGAGCACTTTCTAATCACTTTTGCAAATTATATTCATTTTTTACTTTTCAAGATATTTGCAGCTTTTTCCACTGCTAATATGATGAAACTCAAACACCGCCAGCTGCTCATGTCAGCCTCGGGCCCTTCTTCAGGTTGTTCATGGCAGGAAGAGGAACCACCGGATGCAGATATGGGCCGACCAGTCCAACCCTGGCAGCAAAAAATAATCAAAGATGGCCGAGCATTTCACAGTGGAACGCACGTCCATCTTTGATTTATTCCCGCTGACCAGGGAGCTGTGCCTAGTAGGTGGGGAGGCGATGGCAGTTCCATGAAGACCCCAGTGGTAGGGACCCATTCAGACCCCCGGTTCCCCTGTAGTGTGGTCCTGCGGGGATGTTATTTACATCACTGCTGCCTAAATTACTGCACCTCCCACTCATAAATACACAAGAAGTAGTGTTGCACTTGCTGACGTACAACCAGTGTGAGACAACAGGCAGTTGTGTATTGATACATTACATTTAAGCAAAGTGCAGGGCAAAGTGCAATTGTATCAGTGCTATAAAGCCCCCTCCCAATGTGAAAGCCGTGCATGATGTAAGCAACTGTGTATAGAATCTATAGAACTCTCAATCAGTTCAGGAATGCGGTTGCTTATAGGTAGTGATGGGTGAATTTATTCGCCAGACGTGTATTTACGGTGAATTTGCGCAAATAAATTCACAAAATGGGGAGCGAAAATTCGGTGGCGTAAAAAAAATGGATGCCGGCGTCCGTTTTTTGGATGCTGGCACATTTTCGCTGGCGAATGTGCACCAGCAACCAAAAAACAGACGCCAGCATCAAAAACGAGACGCTGGCGCAAATTCACCCATCACCCTTCATATATAAAAGAATAGTCTGGAATTAATAATCACAGTCAGGGGCTGAAACTGCTGCTGCAGTAAAATACAAAGAGCAATTAAAAGAAAACGTTATTTGTGGTATATTATTTAAAAAAACAATACAGTTCGGAAGGTGAACTTTCCCTTTTCTTTATTTCTGTTTGATATTGATATAAACGCCTTTGTCAAAACAGTAAAATCCACTGAACTTGGTAAAATTGACCCACTCTTTTATATTTCAAATATTTATAATATTTCTGCAATATTATTTTCCTGATCTATAACAAGTTTATTCAAATAACGGCCATGCGTTTATGCCGCTAGCAGTTGTGAGTGGGGAGAAATGTGTCGTTTTGATAGGAGACAATCATTTCATGGATTCATGGCTCCTGGGAAATTCCCATCAAATTCATGGGTCTTTCTATTTACAGTAATTCTGGGCCCACTCAGCCATGAGTCATGGGGACCAGGAACTGGATCATAGGAAAGAAGGGACCCCTATTTATGAATGTGTGGCAGTGACATAAGAGTTGCATTCAATAACCTTGGATACAATGGGGGAAACACAAACAAGAAATGACTCCATCATAAAACATTAGGAACGAGTCCATTTATAGAAAGCGACATCCCCTGAAATGTTGCATGTTATTATTATGAATAATAATAATAATAATAAACACTTAAACGGGTGATTTAGTATGTTATAGGCTAATTCTAGGTAACTTTTTAACTGGCCTTTATTTTTTATAGTTTTTGAATTATTTGCCTTCTTCTGGCCCTTTGCAACTTTCAAATGGGGGTCACTGACCCCATCTATAAAACAAATGCTCTGTAAGGCGAAACATTAAGGGGCCGATTCATGAAGCTCGAGTGAAGGATTCGAATTTCAAAGTGTTTTTTTGGCTACTTCGACTATCGAATGGGCTACTTCGACCTTCGACTACTACTTCGACTTCGAATCGAACGATTCGAACTAAAAATCGTTCGACTATTCGACCATTCGATAGTCGAAGTACTGTCTCTTTAAGAAAAACTTCGACCCCCTACTTCGGCAGCTAAAAGCTACCGAAGTCAATGTTAGCCTATGGGGAAGGTCCCCATAGGCTTGCCTGAGATTTTTTGATTGAAGGATATTCCTTCGATCGTTGGATTAAAATCCTTCGAATCGTTCGATTCGAAAGATTTAATCGTTCGATCGAAGGAATTATCCTTCGATCGTTCAATCGCAGGATTTGCGCTAAATCGTTCGACTTCGATATTCGAAGTCGAACGATTTTAGTTCCTAGTCGAATATCGAGGGTTAATTAACCTTCGATATTCGACCCATAGTGAATCGGCCCCTTATTGTTATTGCTACTTCTTATTACTCATCTTTCTTTTGAGGCCTCTCCTATTCATATTCCAGTCTATCATTCAAGTCAACGCATGGTCGCTAGATTATTTTGGACCCTAGCAACCAGATTGCTGAAACGGCAAACTGGAGAGCTGCTGAAGTTAAATAACTCAGTAACCACAAATATTTAAAAATAGCAAATTGTCTCAGAATACCTGTATCCAACTAAAAGTTAATTTAAATGTGAACTGTCCCTTTAAGGGGGAGGCCCTGGTTGGCATTAGCCCATTTGTTCTGATCTTTTCTACAATAATTCTACTGTGCCCTGGTGAATCAGACAAATTCCCTACATCCCTACCTTAATTAGCATTATCACTGTTAATTTGGTTAAGTGGCTTCTATTACTTCTTGAGCAAGTAGAGTATCCAACGCTATTGTTATCTTTAGATCTATAGTTAATTAGTATAGGTATTGGTGTATATATACGGTATATATATATATATATACAGGGTTGGACTGAGCCAGCGGGACACCAGGCAAAAACCCGCTGGGCCAGATCCCCTCTCCCGATTTCCTGGCCCTATAAAAAAAAACAACTTGCGGCACCGTGTAGCGCCGTTTGCGCATGTGCACGGCTCCTATGGTGCATGTACATGGCGCGGCTCCTTCTGTGCATGTGCGCCATTGCAGTAGGGAGTCCGACCCTGTATATATGTGCGTGTATAGATAAGTCTTTATATGTATTTGCAGTATTTGGAGGCAGGGTTGTAACTACAGAAGAAGTAGACCCCGTGGTTGCAGAGGGGCCCAGGAGTGTAGGGGGCCAGTAAAGCCCTAATTCATGAACAATCCAACTATTTCTTGGTACATTAGGTCAATTTACAAATCTTTTGGGGCCCTAAATTGAATTTGCTTTGGGCCCTGTAACATCTAGTTACGCCACTGCTTGGTGGGGCTGAACTTGATGGACAAGGGATACTAAGTAGTCATTTAAATAGGAAATGTTATGGTCAGAATTTGCCGGCGAAAAATCCGATGCGTCAAAAAAAATCGCTGCATGTCAAAATAATTTCGACGCCCATTGACTTCAATGCGTTTCGTGAAAATTTTGCCGTTTCGTGACTTTCACAGGAAATTCACCAATTTTTCGGCGAATCGAAATGCGACTAATTTGCCCATCACTAGCCCCTATCATCTAAAAATTCTTTCCCACCCCGGATTTGCGGCAAACAGAACCTACACTCTGGAAACAATAGTATTTTTCTACTATAGTGGATCACTCTGTCCCCTGTATTGAGAGGTAGGGATGCACCAAATCCAGGATTCTTCTGCCCGGCCGAACCGAATCCGAATTTGCATATGCAAATTAGGGTCAGGGAGGGAAATCGCGGAACTTTTGGTCACAAAACAAGGAAGTAAATATGTTTTCCCCTTCCAACCCCTAATTTGCATATGCAAATTAGGATTCCGTTCGGTATTCGGCCGAATATTTTGCGAAGGATTCGGGGGTTTGGCCGAATCCAAAATAGTGTATTCGGTGCATCCCTATTGAGAGGTGCTCCCTGTGTGGCCAATGAAGATGGGACTTAGGTCAACGCACCTGTTATTTCCATTACATTTTCAATAACTGGGTGTCCATCTTAAATTTTAGAAAACCACCACTATAACTTTTTTTTCTGGTTGCTTAATAACTGGGAGGTGTTTCACAAAGGTCTTGGGACACTTTACTGCTTGCATTATCTCCTTTCCCCAATGACATCACTTATGTAAGTTTCTCCACTTAAAGTCAGTACCCAGCTCTCTTGCCCATGACTAGTGAGAAATACACGACTAACTGAACGAAAATATCCCCAGTTTATCTGAGAAATCCCTAATGGCCTACAACTGGCTATGGTTATGTTAGAGCAGAAAGAGAAAGGGATCAGCCAGCCTCAGGTTATTTTCCCTATACGCTGGGCAGCCGGATCCTGAATAAAACTCATTCATTCCATTGTTCTAAAGGCAGATGATGAATGGAGGAGAAACACAGGCTGCTAGATGTGCATGATGCTCTATTTCTGGCCCTGCACATTTACACTGCTTGGTACAGGCATGGGATCTGTTATCCAGAATGCTTGGGACCTCATGGTTTTCTAGATAAGGAGGTTTTCTGTAATTTTGATTTCCATACTTTAAGGGGGTTATTTATTAAAGTCAAAATGGTAAAAACTCAACAAAAATTGAGTTTTTTTACAATAAAATTTGAATTTTTATTGGGAAAAAAACTCAGATTTTTCAAAATGTATTGTACCCCGAGGCTGCAAAAAGTCAGAATCCGAAAATACTCCGTCTTCCACCTGTTGAGGTCCTGTAGAAGTCAATGGCAGAGGTCCTATTTGCAATTTGAAGATAGTATTGTCTGCACTGGGTTGTGTAAGATAATTGGAACATTTCAGGCTTTTCCAGCAATTTCACGAAAAAAAAATTCTGACTTTTCAGGCGTCAAATCCAAAAAATTCAGATTTTTCATGTCGCAATCCGAAAAAAGTCACAGTTTTTGTGGATCCAATTTTTTTGTCGTTTTTTTAATGATGACTAAGGGTAAATCGTGAATTCTAGTTTGATTGGATTTTTTTTTCTAAATTAATCAAAAAAATGAGAATTTTAGTAAATAACCCCCTAAGTCTACTTATATCATTTAAATATCCAATAAACCTACTACAGGTATGGAACCTATTATCCAGAATGTTCGGGACCTGTGGTTTTCCGGATAACGGATCTTTACGTCAATTGGGTCTTTATGCCTTAAGTCTACTAGAAATTAATTTAAACATTAATTAAACCCAACAGGCAGGTTTTGCTTCCAATAAGGATTAATTATATCTTAGTTGGGATCAAGTACAAGTTACTGTTTTATTATTACACAGAAAAAGGAAATCATTTTTACAAATTCAGATTATTTGGATAATTCTGAGCTTTCTGGATATCGGTTTTCAGGATAAGTGATCCTAGACCTGTGCCAGTTTTTTTGTCTCCGGATTAATTATAGCTTAGTTGGGATCAAGTATAAGCTACTGTTTTATTATTATAAAGAAAAAGGAAATCGTTTTTAAAATGTTGAATAATTTGCTTATAATTGCAAATGGGGGACTGCCTTTCTGTAATTCAGAGCTTTCTGGATAATGGGTTTCCAGATAACGGATTCCATACCTGTACAGATATTATTAGCGGATTCACTAGGAGCCAAGGGGGAGTTTGCATTATACACTGCCAGCAGCAGGCAAAGGAGCTGCATTTGGGATTATCTATTGTCCATATAGAACAGGGGTCCCCAACCTTTTTTACCCGTGAGCCACATTCAAATGTAAAAACAGTTGGGGAGCAACACAAACATGAAAAAGTCCTTTGGTGTGCCAAATAAGGGCTGTGATTGGCTATTTTGTAGCCTCTATGTGGACTGGCAGCCTACAGGAGACTCTCCTTGGCACTATACTTGGTTTTTATACAATTAAATGTAATTCCAAGCTTGGAATTTAAAAATAAGCACCTGCATTGAGGCCAATGAGAGCAACATTCAAAGGGTTGGGGAGCAACATGTTGCTCACGAGCTACTGGTTGGGGATCACTGATATAGAAAGTACAGTCTTATACACAGTTACAGAGGGAGCTGCTTGCTCAGAATGTGTCTATATAAGTAATGCTAATATAAATAAAGGGTCCTTGATTGCCGCCTAGTGGTAAATTGTAGCATGACGGTGTTGGATAATTATATCACAGTGTCTGTTGCAATGGTTGATGTTTGTGGCTTTAAATTCCTGCCTGCACCCGCTGCAAGTTGTTTACTCACTTTGATAACATTCAGATAGCACAGCCAGGATGTCAGGGGCTCTGTGGAGCTGACAGTTACTTCTCCTTGTGACTGTCACATTGATTATATGCAGCCAACACAAAATACACTTAACTCTGTCACTACCACAGTAACCGTACGACATACCTCCCAACATTTTGGAAGTAAAAAGAGGGACAAAAAATGTTTTCCCGCACGTAGCGCAGCAATTTTTTTGACCACACCCCTTTCTGTGGCCACACACCCTAATTACCATGTTTGTTTGACAAAATTTGGCAGGTTATGAAAGTTTTTAAAATATTTCTCCTTATCTAAACTGTGTTTTTGTGTCTCAAAATTGTTACAAAGTATCTTATTTGCACCTGTTGGGTGTTCTGGGCTCTCTGCTAAAAGCCAATTAAGTGAGAAACTTTGTTTCTTTTTCTTGCTGTTCAGTGCATAGAAAAGAGGGACTTTCCAGTACAAATGAGGGACTGCGGGTTGAGCTGTCAAAAGAGGGACTGTCCCTCCGAAAAAGGTACAGTTGGGAGGTATGCCCTACGATATCTACATGATAACTTCTAATAGTCAGGGCACACAGTCAGATTTGGGGAGATTAGTTGCCCGGCTACAAATCTCCTCTTCTTCGGGGCGACTAGTCTCCCGTGCCTTCCCGCCGGCTAAAATGTAAATCACTTTGTTATTTCGAAGTCGCCCAAAGTTGCCTGAAGAGTAAACTTCGGGCGACTTTGGAAAATGAATCGCTCCAAGCGCCATCCCGCTGGCGATTTACATTTTAGCTGGCGGGAAGGCAGGGGAGGCAGTTCAGGGAGATTAGTCGTCCCAAAGAAGAGGAGATTTGTTGCCAAGCGACTAATCTCCCTGAATCTGCCTGTGTGCCCTGACCCTTATTATTCTCAGTCACTGATTCTTGATGACTTAAAGGAAAACTATACCCCCAAAATTAACACTTAAGCAACAGATAGTTCATATCATATTTAGTGGCATATTAAAGAATCTTACCAAACTGGAATATATATTTAAGTAAATATTGTCCTTTTACATCTCTTGCCTTGAACTACCATTTTGTGATGGTCTGTGTGCTGCCTCAGAGATCACCTGACCAGAAATACTGCAGCTCTAACTGTAACAGGAAGAAGTGTGGAAGCAAAAGACACAGCTCTGTCTGTTAATTGGCTCATGTGACCTAACATGTATGGTTTGTTGGTATGTTTGTGACTACAGTGAATCCTACGATCCCAGGGGGCGGCCCTTATTTTTTAAAATGTCAATTTTCTATTTATGATTACCCAATGGCACATACTACTAGAAAAGAATATTATTATGAAAATGGTTTATTTACATGAAGCAGGGTTTTACATATGAGCTGTATGTATATCTTTTTATAGAGACCTACATTGTTTGGGGGGTATAGTTTTCCTTTAAGGGGAACCCCAACTGAAAACCCCTTTTCTGTGTAGCGAAAGGCAATTTTAGACATTATTTTACCATTTTCAATGATTTCATAGTTATTTGTAAATGTAATTGCTGTTGAAAGCAGTGCTGTCTTCTATATTCTCTGCACTGCTGGCTCTCAATCTGGAAACGATGTAGCAGAAGTCGTTCATCCAGTTCATGGTGTAGTAGAAGTAAATGTAAAACAACTGGACTTGCTGAGTAATCATTGAAGATGTCTCTTCAGTTTAGCTGACTGGTATGGGAAGTTCTTGACATATAAACTCTTCCACTAATCCAATCACAATGGTGCAATGTAACTATTCAGAGAGGGGACAACTTCTAAGGGCAGAGACACACGCTGCTTTTTCGGGAGATTAGTCGCCCAGCGACAAATCGCTTCTTCTTCAGGCGACTAATCTCCCCGAAAAGCCTTCCAACTGGCTAGAATGTAAATCGCCGGAACGGCACTCGGAACGGTTTGTTTTCCCGAAGTCGCTCGAAGTTGCCTCACGAGAAAACTTTGGGCTACTTCAGAAAGCCGAATCGATCCAAGTAGGCTTTTCGCGGAGATTAGTCGCCTGAAGAAGAAGCGATTTGTGGCTGGGAGACTAATCTCCCGAAAAAGCAGCCTACTGTATGTCTATGCTCTAAATATATCAACTCACCCCTTTAAACTCAGGCACATGTATAATAATCTGCATGCTAAATGTCTCATTCTTTGCAAATGGCATGGCAGTATTGATCCAACTCGATGATGTGGATTTTAGGGGTGAACTGAGATACTGGTGGGAACTGGGGACTGGGTGTTTGGAGGCAACAAGGAGGATGGCCCAAAACAATTCTGGGCGCAACAGAGTGACTGGAGATGCAGCTCATTTATACCCCCCTCTTCCACAGCTGGATCACATGGTTTCATGGACCCCCAGGCTAGAAAGACCACTCTACAATTTTTTTCCCTTTAGATCCCTTTTAGGGCACTTACTTTATTTCCCTCTTACGCCCTAAGCAGCTGCACAAATGCACTCTGCCTTTATTAATAATGAGAACTTTTTAAAAATACATTGGCACTATCTAAATAAAGAATAATAATGTCTAATGGCAAATGATCTCATAGTGTCTATGAAATCTGCAAGCATAATAATAAGTAGCTCTGGATACTGTAAATATACTGTATCAAATACGGGGGTTAACCCATCCAATGAAAAGCATGTCAGTCAGTTGTCACTTTCCCATTAAAATGCATCATTATTATGATATGATATTTTTGCATTGTCTGCATATTTGGCCTAAAACGTGTTGGGATTCTACTCATGCCTAAAATTATCCAGATTCCAGGCAGGTCATATTTGGGATTTGGATTTAACTTCAAAACCTGCCCCTTGCTCCATTATAAAAAAAAAAAATATATATATATATATATTAAAAATATGAAAGAGATCTCTAAAGCCTACATCAGAGCTTAATCCTTAGGCAATATGATTTCAGAGTTTATTGTTCTTGGCCTCCTGGATTCTTTCCCACCTTTTTGTAAACTCTGTCCTGTTTAAAGGAGAACTTAGCCCTAAAAATTAATATGGCTAAATTTAAATTTTATTTTATATATTATATCATTATTTAATTTTTTATATTTTATATACTGAACTTATTGCACGAGGCTAAAGTTTCAGCTTGTCAATAGCAGCAATGATCCAGGACTTCAAACTTGTCACAGGGGGTCACCATCTTGGAAAGTGTCTGTGACACTCACATGCTCAGTGGGCTCTGATTGGCTGTTGAGAAGCTAAGCTTAGGGCTCGTCACTAATTATCCAGCAGAAAATGAGCTACAGGTTTGCTGATTATTAAATTCTGATGCTAATTGCACTGGTTTCTGTGCTGCCATGTAGTAATTATGTGTATTAATTACTAATCAGCCTTATATTGTGACATTTCCATTCTATGTGTACTGTATATTGTGAGTCGCTCCGTAAGCTCAGTAAGTGACAGCAGCACGGAGCATGTGCAGTGAATCAGCAGAAAAGAAGATGGGGAGCTACTGGGGCATCTTTGGAGACACAGATCTTTACTGCTAAAGGGCTGTGGTTGCCTTGGGCTGGTACAGAAGCACAAAACATAATGTACAACATTTCTAGCTACTTCAGTTCTCTTTAAGGAGCCCTGGCCAGTGGTACTATGAGCTTTTGCAGTGACTGTGTAGAGTTATGGGGAAGAGTGTGAATCACTGACAGTATTTTTATGGATTTCCTTTGCACTTTTGTTTGCAGTGCCATTTAGCTGCATGGCTGTCATTGGAGACTGCCCTTTATCTGGCAGTTTAGGATGTGTAAACACTTTATCCAGCCCTGGAGTACAATAAAAGACAAAATTAATTCACATAAGATGAAAGTGGAAATCCTCACAGAGAGTATATATTCTACCTACACCTTATCTCCCATTACAACTACCTAGTTGTTATGTACATTTTCTAGTGTGGGCTATAAACTCAAACTATTGCACAAAAACCTGCTTGACTTGATAAGGATACATGTTTTATTCACTTTAATGATCCTGCTCCTCCCACAGCCATGAAGTAATAAAACGGCCTGTATATCTAGTTTATTTTCACTGTGTATTTGTCTGGTGGAAGTGCAGCTTTTCTATTCTTTAGGGCAGGATGATGGCGGACCAGATGCGGCCTACGCATTTTATGGCTTCCAGAATTTTCAGAAGCTCAACTGACCGCTTTGAAGAATAATATATTACATACATAGTAAGTTAGGTTGAAAAAAAAAAACACGTCCATCAAGTTCAACCTTTTAACTTTTTTTAACCTGCCTAACTGTCAGTTGTTCCAGAGGAAGGCGAAAAACCCATTTGAAGCCTCTCCAATTTGCCTCAGAGGGGGGAAAATTCCTTCCTGACTCCAAAATGAAAATGGGACCAGTCCCTGGATCAACTTGTACTATGAGCTATCTCCCATATCCCTGTATTCCCTCACTTGCTAAACACCATCCAACCCCTTCTTATACCTATCTAATGTATCAGCCTGTACCACTGATTCAGGGAGACAATTCCACATCTTCACAGCTCTCACTGTAACAAACCCCTTCCCAATATTTAGCTGGAACCTCTTTTCTTCTAATCGGAATGGGTGACCTTGTGTCAGCTGGAAAGACCTACTGGTAAATAAAGCATTAGAGAGATTAATATATGATCCCCTTATACAGTATATTTATACTAGGGATGCACGAATCCACTTTTTTGGATTCGGCTGAACCCCCGAATCATTCGTGAAAGATTCGGCCGAATACCGAACCGAATCCGAACCCTAATTTGCATATGCAAATTAGGGGCGGGAAGGGGAAAACATTTTTTACTTCCTTGTTCTCTGACAAAAAGTCACGCAATTTCCCTCCCCGCTCCTAATTTGCATATGCAAATTAGGATTTGGATTCGGTTCGGCCGGGTAGAAGGCCGAATCCGAATCCTGCTGAAAAAGGCCGAATCCTGGCCGAATCCCGAACCGAATCCTGGATTCGGTGCATCCCTAATTTATACATAGTTATCATATCACCCCTTAAGCGCCTCTTCTCCAGCGTGAACAACCCCAACTTGGCCAGTCTTTCCTCATAGCTAAGATTTTCCCTTTACCAGCTTAGTTGCCCTTCTCTGTACCCTCTCTAATACAATAATGTCCTGTTTGAGTGATGGAGACCAAAACTGTACGGCATATTCTAGATATCTTCATTTAATTATATATTGAATAATTGGTCCACCAAATAGAAAGAATTGGACTGGACTGCTCTAGTGCAGTGGTCCCTAACCTTTTTTGACCCACGGACTAGTGTAAAGCCCTAAATTCGGACCCAGTTCAAGTATGTCCGCGGCCCAGTGGTTGGGTGCTCTAGTGTGTATGATAGTGTAAGGCTCAGGCTACAATCTTTCAATAAAAATCCATTGAAGGAACACTTCTGGAATAGGGGTTATCTCAAAGCACAGAAAGGGACATGTAGTGGAAAACCTTGGAAAAACTATGAAGGATACCTTCTAATATTACTCCCTCTTTCAGATAGGCCCTTCCTCTGGTTCTCTATTTTCTAGTATCCATCGCGAAATAGGGAAAAGTTGGGTAGTTATGTAATACGAGGGCATGTCACTGAAATGCAGAAAGAATGTGGTTAGAAATGTGGGGCATCTCTACATCATTACATTGTAAAGTCGTCAAAATGTCACCGGTCTAGACAAATTCACATAGACACTCATTATAAGAAAACGCACTGTGAGAAATATTTCTGGAACCTTAAAAATGCGCCACTGGCTTGAAGTGATTCCTCAAATATTGTCCTCCATAATAACGTCTCATTTAATAAATGCTTCAAAAACAAACATGCACTGGGTCAACAAAGACACTAAACTTGAGGACACAGAACTTCCCCACTCTGTCATCTGTTTTAACCAAAAAGCAAGATGTTTAACAGCAAGGAAAATGAGAAAAACTAAATTTCAGTGGGGACAGAATTATATTTTAGGACATTATTATGATATGGGTATTAAAACAAGGCTTTTGCCACAGAACACTTGGTTTTCACACTGAGGTCTGTCCATCTTGGTGGTGCAAATATGCATGAATAGAGAATTGGCTGTTGAGACATCTTTGTTACTTTCTTTAATTGGACTACAGGTATTGGGTTATAGGGATCATTTCTAAAAACTGACAGGTTTTATTGATACAGTAGGGCTTGGGACTTAACTAAATGGAAATGAAGCGTCCCCTTCATTTATTAGGGTGAGACCATCAACTTGTTTACTTGTGCACCCAGACAGGCTTACTCACACGTTTCGCCTATATTCGACACCCTCCCAAAGCTGCTCTGGAGCCTTCAATCATCACTAGTGGTAGCCGGGTGTTTCCTGTACTGCAAACCACATTTGTTTATTGAACATTATAAATAAAATCAGAAATAAATTACCTTTTTTAAAAAAATCCAAATTCTTACTGTACATTAGAAATATTTGCTTGGATCTGAGAGCCATTAGGGACAACTGTGTCTGCTCCTGGTCTGGATCCTGATTTGGAACCATTAGAACTGTACACGGACTTTATATGCTCCTACTACACAATCACACAACACGTACTATACATGACAAACAAAACACTCTATAAACATAAACACACACATGCCTACTACTATATTAGAAACCAGAATGATAACAATTTCCCTTCTTGTTACCCACTAAAGGTGCCCCATACAGGCCTGCACTGGGAGTCAAAATAGGCCCTGCCATTCCAAGTACACAGAGGCCCAAATAGCCCCCTACCAGCCCAAACAGCCCCCTACCAGCCCACTATATGGTAGCTTTCTATGGAATCATACAGCAGCCCCTCTGGCATTTGCCAGAACCCACAGATTGCCAGTCCGGGCCTGTGCCCCAACTAAGCTTAGAGGAGTTGTCAGGAATTGTGGGGCCCCATGTGCCTCTTACAGGACTTATACCTGCCCCCACTTCTGACAGCCCTGGGGGTTGCAAAAGCTAAACTTAATGAAGAAAACATGATGCCTAATTCTTGTGAATAACTGAACACAATCTTTCTACAGCCGGCCATCCAGGCTTCCATTGCTTGGGAGAAAGGAGGCTGAGAAGGCAGGAGTTTAATACAGTTCGAAAAATGTGTAATTTTTTTAAAAGTCCGATTTTATAAAAAAAACTATTTTTGCATTCGGAGTTTAGTAAATAACCCCCTAAGGATCACACTTAGCATATGTGTAATAGGCCAAGTACTATAGATGTAGTGTTCATTTCAAACGGTCACTGTGATAGAGGTGCACAGACCCCTACAACTGTGGCTGAGGTGTATTTTAGCCCCTAATATTGCTTTCAAAGGAATACTTTACATGTGGAGTTGCCATATTATGACTATTCAGTAGATCTCAGCCCCAAGAAGCACATACAAATTAGACGGATCCCCTACTGGTGGCTTGGAGGGATTTAGGCTCCTGAGCTTCTTCTTTTTAATTGTTCATGATGCTTAAAGGGATACTGTCATGGGAAAAAAAATGTTTTTCATAATGAATCAGTTAATAGTGCTGCCCCAGCAGGATTCTGCACTGAAATCCATTTTTCAAAAGAGCAAACAGATTTTTTTATATTCAATTTTGAAATCTGACATGGGGCTAGACATATTGTCAATTTCCCAGCTGCCCCAAGTCATGTGACTTGCGCTCTGATAAACTTCAATCACTCTTTCCTGCTGTACTGCAAGCTGGAGTGATATCACCCCCTACCTTTTTCCCCCCAGCAGCCAAACAAAAGAACAATGGGAAGGTAACCAGATAGCAGGTCCCTAACACAAGATAACAGCTGCCTGGTAGATCTAAGAACAACACTCAATAGTAAAAACCCATGTCCCACTGAGACACATTCAGTTACATTGAGAAGGAAAAATAGCAGCCTGCCAAAAAGCATTTCTCTCCTAAAGTGCAGGCACAAGTCACATGACTTGGGGCAGCTGGGAAATTGACAAAATGTCTAGCCCCATGTCAGATTTCAAAATTGAATATAAAAAAATCTGTTTGCTCTTTTGAGAAATGGATTCAGTGCAGAATTCTGCTGGGGCAGCACTATTAACAGATTCATTTTGAAAAAATATTTTTTTCCCATGACAGTATCCCTTTAAAGGGGAACTCCAGCTTCCAAACCAAAATTTGATAAAGACGCCCACATAACAGGTAATATACCCATCACAGTTACCTGTTTCTTCAAAAAGTATGAATAAATGCCATTTTCTATGCTGAAATCCAGCTGTTTAACAGTTCTTCTCTTTCTGCATCATTTGAAATCCTGGCAGGGAAGGAGGGACTAAACACTTACAAATTTAACAGACAGCATGCAGGAACTACATAACCCACAATGCATTGCACTGGGATGTTCTGTTCCTTATTGAAATCATGTGTGCAGGGAATTGTGGGGTTTGGAGGATGCAGGCTGAGGACAGATGGCTGCTGATACAAGGTAACAGTAGTCAGACAGCTCAGCAAAGTAGTCAGACAGATCAGCAGGAGAGCAGGGGGCTAGGCTTAGGGAACTGTTAGAAAACCATTAAAAATCATGAAAAGTCATTATTTTTTAATTAACGTATATTTCAAAGTTGTTGGAAATCATGTTTACTTTTCAAAAAGCTTAAGTTATGTTTTGTGGCGTTCCCCTTTTATTCTGATGAATAACTTAAAACTGGCACAATCTTTCTGCACCCGGCCATCCAGGCTTCCTTTGCTTGAGAGAAAGGAGGCTGAGAACACGGGGAAGAGGCAAGATGAAACTTTATTGCCCTAGAAGAGATGGAGGACTAAAAATAAATTAAGAAATGGAATCACAAAATATTGAATGGATTAAGTCCTAGTTTTTCTCCTTGCAGCTGATTTATTTACACCAGAAGCTGTATCAAGCTCAATTTTCTATAAATAACATCAATTTGCATTTAATAACAGGGATTTTAGGTTAGGGTCACGTGTAGCTCATTTTCTTGTAATGAGTAAACACAGAGGAAAGGCAGCAACAATTGGCACCAATAATTATGTTGGATCATTTCTAAGCCAGTTTGCAGAATGCTGTTCTTTTATTTGTTCATGGTAAAGTCAATCATTAAAAGTCCATTTTTTTTCCCAAAACACACTGTCCATAACTTGCTTCTTGGAGGGAGGAGGTGTGTCCATCTATAGCTTAGATTTCTGTTTCAATGGAAAGTTGGCAGATGCCAAGACAAATATAGAAAAACATATTAAATTTAACCACAATTGACACACATGACGCTCTCGTTGGTTCCCTGCCAGGATTAATTGCAATAGACCAGTTACAGCGAACTGTTATAAATAAACTGGGTCAAACTTTGCCTTTGATACTTTAGAACCCTATATACTCCATAGGACCAGCATCAGGGGGTACAGGCAGAGGGGGACCCAAAAGAGAAGGTGCAAATTGGGGGTTGTGTATTGGGCAAGGAGCAGGTAAGTTCTGAGCAGATCATATGTGACGTTTCCATAACATGGGATGGATCAAGGTTATGACTAGGAATGCAGGATTCCGTTCGGGATTCGGCCTTTTTCAGCAGGATTCGGATTCGGTTGAATCCTTCTGCCCAGCCGAACCGAATCCTAATTTGCATATGAATATGCAAATTAGAGGTGGGGAGGGAAATCGTGTGACTTTTCGTCACAAAACAAGAAAGTCAAATTATTTTTCCCTTCCAACCCCTAATTTGCATATGCAAATTATGGTCCCCATAGACGTGACGATTCTGCTTGCCGAACGACCGATTTTAGGGAAGCCCGACCGATCCTTCGAAATTATCGTGCGGTTAGTGGTATTCGAACGATCGTACATCTTACGATTTTTCGGCCGACATCTGTCGGGAAATTGATCGGCCAGGTCAAAAAATCTTTGTCGGTCCCAGTGCAATCTCTCTATGTTTGCAGGGCCAAGCAGGCAGCTCCCCTTTGTTTTCCTGGCAAATTGGTCTTTTTAGTTGATGGTAGATTCGTACGATCGTACGATCGTGCTGAGAAGATCGTGGTCTCACGATCAGGATCTGATCTTTTAAAAATCTCAACATCTATGGCCAGCATTAGGGGTCGGATTCAGTTCGGTATTCGGCCGAATCTTTCACAAAGGATTCGGGGGTTCGGCCGAATCCAAAATAGTAGTTTCGGTGCATCCCTAGTTATGACCATGTCTCTCTTGCTTTCTACTGGTGCCCTTGTTGGTAGGGTTCACCACCCAGGTGACCAGTGGGCTTATAATTGGTGGCCCTGGGAGATTGGGCCCTGCAAACTTTATAGCATGGGGCCCCACAATTACTGATGGCAGCCCTATGACTCCCCCTGTGTTGTTTTTAGCTGTGCACTTTCACTGCAGTCACATTACAGCAAGTCAATCAGTTTGCACCGAATCAAAGCTCTCCAAATATTTGACATAAATTCGACATTCGTTATCAAATCCTGAATATAACACGTCCTTTGTTTCACTCGAGCCTATCACACACATTTTCAATATTTGCTGCTTTTTCTCATTGTTATGATCTTGAAAACCTGTTAAATCTAAAAAATAAGAACAAGGGGAAAAAAAGAGAGAAAGGGGTCAGGTTTTAAATGGATTGCACGTGTGTGTGTGTGTGTGAGGGAGAAGAGGGGGAGAACATTCCACATTAAAGCTTCGAGCAATATAAGGGAATATATATGCTAATATAATATATGCTAATTCCTTGCACCCCTCTTTATTGCTGGTAGTTAATCAGAACAGACAGACAGACTGCATGCAGGAACTGCTGGACCAATAAATGAAACCACTGAATCTGTAAACAAGGAGGCCAATAAAATCCTTCCTGGTTCTTATCTGGGGAATTTCTCTGTATTAATTCCACTGACGTGACTTCACTGCATGGAATATTCTTATCTAACTGAGATAAAACTGAGATATTGAGCAGGACCAGTTTGTGTCAGTAGATTGTTAACCAAAAACTCACCCTGTTTGTATATGCAAAATATGTTTTTATATCCAAAGGGGAACCCTGATTTAATAATATAAATTATATGCATGATAAATGCTTCCCTATCTAACAAATTTGTATTTTAATTTGGGACTGGGAAGATTGTTTTCTCATCCAGTAAATCTATGCCACAAATCAGCCCATAAAACGGCCATTGAGGTGTTATCTTGCCCGCAAAAAAATCGACAAAGACAAATGTCAAAAACAATATGTATAGCTGTGCAACCTATTATCCAGAATGCTCGGGCCCTGGGGTTCTCTGGATAAGGGGTCTTTCTGTAATTTGGATCTCCATACCGTGTCATTTAAAATATCATATAAAAATGTAAGTAAACCCAATAGGAGTGGTTTGCTGCCTATAAGGATCAAGTAACAGATACTGTTTTATAATTACAATGAAAAAGGAAATCAATTTTAAACATCGGAAATATTAGATGAAAATGGAGTCTATGGGAGACAGCTTTACAGTCATTAGGAGCTTTCTGGATAATGGCTTACCGGATAACAGATTCCATACCTGTACTGATATGGGTGAAGATTTAATTTCTAAATATATGCTAGCAAGACAGCATGCCATCTATTAGGGTAGTGCGGTTCGACAAATCTCCCGAAAATGCCTTTTAAAATAATTGAAATCACTGGTGCTCAGGGTCAGACTGGGGGGCCCGGGGCCCACCGGGACTGCAGTTCAGGGCCCCCTACAGGCCCCCCGTTCCCCCTGCTGTGTGCACCGTGCGGCGCTGTGCTCTGCTGTGCGTCATCCCCTTGGCGCGCATGCGCGTCGCAAAGATCGTTTTTAAAAAAGAAAAAAAACGAACAGGATCGGGGGTCTGGCCCGGCAGGGGCCCATGTGCCAGTGCCAGTCCCACACTGCTGGTGCTTAGACCAACATATCGCTTAGGGCAGAGACACACGCTTAGATTCGGGGAGATTTAGTCGCCTGCCGATAAATCTCCTCTTCTTCAGGGCGACTAATCTCCTTGAACTGCCTCCCTGTAAATCACCGGCGGGATGGCACTTGGAGCGATTCGGTTTCCAAAGTCGCCCGAAGTTTCCTCGTGAGGCAACTTCAGGCGGCTTTGGAAAACAAAGCGCACTGATTGCCATCCCGCCGGCGATTTACATCCTAATCTCCCCGAATCTGAGTGTGTGTCTCTGCCCTAAGTTTTCGGGAGATTTGTCAGCCTCAGTTGCTCATAATTAGTCGCCAGCGATAAATCTCGCCATTTGCCACTGCCCTTAACCCCTATGATCAGTCCTTCACGGATGCCTCTTAGATAAGGCAGTTTAAGTCCCTTTTGACACCCTCTTGCCCAGTAACGTAGAGCACTTGGGGCCCGGGTGCAGGCCGGGCAGATGGGCCCCCCTAATCAAAATTTTGCCACGGATTCCCGTCGGCGCAAGCATCTGGCGGGCCCCGAGGGGATGCAGGCCCTGGTGCAATCGCACCCCAGTAATTCTGCCATTATAAGTCAAAGACTATGTTCAGTCCATTTGTACTTGTGATGCCTGCTGAGTTCTGAGTTGCAGTTGAACATCAGTTCTAGGGGTTCATGTTGGCCACAAAAATGTGGAGTTGCTGCTCATCGTTACACACGCTGCGCGGTTCTTCTGAATATCTTTGAACTGATATTTGCTTTTCATGTGCTGGGTTAACATGTGGGGCTGCTGCCGACCCTTGGCAAACATTGTCTTTTACAACTGTCTCCCTGGGATATCTATCAAGGGATGGCAGTTACTTTTGGAATTTATAGAGCAGGCAAATTCCACCCGGCATCCCCAGGCTACTTGGTAGAGGAGAGCTAGAAAGCCAAACTGCATTCCCCTTACAAAAGCTCAGCAGATAAATGATAATAAATGGGAACACAATAAAAAAGACTGATGTTGCTTCTCTTGGTGCATAGGCTACTTGGTAATAATTTTGATAATAATGGCAGGGTTGATATGATCTTATGCGCCAAGGCTAGAACAATTTTATTGGTGCGTTGGCTAATGGATATTGATTAGGTTTTATGAAGATGCAGTACACGGTATAACATGCAGAACTGACAGTTCTGAGTATTAGGATAAACACCTAAAGGAACAGAAGCACCAAACAATGAAAGTGTTTTAAAGTAATGGAAATATAATGTACTGCACTGGTGTTTGTTTCAGAAAGAATACTATAGTTTATATAAACAAGCTGCTGTGTAGTCATGGGGGCAGCCATTCAAGCACATGATACACAGTAGATAACAGATAAGTACTACTATAGTTTATATAAACAAGCTGCTGTGTAGCCATGGGGGCAGCCATTCAAGCACAGGATACACAGTAGATAACAGATAAGTACTACTATAGTTTATATAAACAAGCTGCTGTGTAGCCATGGGGGCAGCCATTCAAGCACAGGATACGCAGTAGATAACAGATAAGTACTACTATAGTTTATATAAACAAGCTGCTGTGTAGCCATGGGGGCAGCCATTCAAGCACAGGATACACAGTAGATAACAGATAAGTACTACTATAGTGTATATAAACAAGCTGCTGTGTAGCCATGGGGGCAGCCATTCAAGCACAGGATACACAGTAGATAACAGATAAGTACTACTATATTTTATATAAATAAGCTGCTGTGTAGTCATGGGGGCAGCAATTCAAGCACAGTATACACAGTAGATAACAGATAAGTACTACTATAGTTTATATAAACAAGCTGCTGTGTAGCCATGGGGGCAGCCATTCAAGCACAGGATACACAGTAGATAACAGATAAGTACTACTATATTTTATATAAATAAGCTGCTGTGTAGTCATGGGGGCAGCAATTCAAGCACAGTATACACAGTAGATAACAGATAAGTACTACTATAGTTTATATAAACAAGCTGCTGTGTAGCCATGGGGGCAGCCATTCAATAGATCCCCATTTGAAAGCTGGAAAGAGTCAGATGAAAAAGGCAAAGCCTTCAAAAACTAGAAAAAATAAAGGCCAATAAAAAAGTTACTTATACTTAAAGGGGGGTTCATCTTTAGGTTAACTTTTAGTATGTTATAGAATGGCTAATTTTAATCAACTTTTCAATTGGTCTTCATTATTTACTTTTTATAGTTTTTAAATGATTTACCTTCTGACTCTTTCCAGCTTACAAATGGGAGTCACTGACCCCATCTAAAAAAACTTATATGTAAGGCTACACATCTATTGCTATTGCTACTTTTTTTCTTGTCTTGTCACATGTTTTAAATTCGGGTGAATAGGATTGACCTGCAAACTCGAATTGAGTTTTTCACCAAAAAATAAAAAAAATGTAAAGGCAAGTATTCAAATTTTTTTACATGATAAATATCGAAATTCAAATTTCACATTTTTTTTAAACTCAAATCAAATTTGGACTATTCTATAGTCGCATTACACTAAAATAAACTCGAAATTCGAATTTAAAAATTCAAATATTCAATTCGACCTGTGATAAATCTGCCCCTAAAAGTTATTTAAAGGTGAACAACCGCTTTAAAGGTAACCCCCCCCCCCCTTTAATAAGAGTTTTTCAAACATTTTCTGGATGAAAGAGTAACTTTTTCAGCCTTATCTACTCTACGGACTATAAGCAAACTCCAGCTGCTCTGAAACCTATGGAGCGCATACCTGCAACTACAACTCCCATAATCCTCATGTAGCTTGAGCTAAAGACCCAGTGATTTGAAAGTAAACCAAGTATAGAATCTAGAGTGTGTACATTCTTTCTGCAGCCGTTAGTAACCAGGGGATGACTCCTCTATTGTTCCATGCCTGGAAGTCTGCCAGTGTATATTATTGTAATGTTCCTGCTTTGTAGTTTGTAATTTATTTGAAAAAGGTTTGGTCAGAGGAGCCTTTAATTGTTAGCAGCGAATCAAGAAGGAGTGAAGCCAAGTGAAACAGCTGCACAAGGAAAGGTGCAATACACAGTTCTCCTCAAATAATAATATCCCTTATTACATATTATAGTTCTATTTAGCCAATATAGAAAAACAGTGATAGACCTGGGATGTGGCTTGTGCTGGTAGGGTTGCCGGCTGGCCAGCATTTTACCATGTGGGCCAGTAAAAAATTACTCTTGATTATAATGGGATCGGTTATCCAGAAACCCATTATCCAGAAAGATCTGAATTACGGGACGGTCAGCTCCCCTAGACTCCACTTTGAACAAATCAATCCAATGTTAAAATAATTTCCTTTCTCTCTGTAATAATAAAACAGTAGCTTGTACTTGATCCCAGTTGAGATAAAACAAATCATTACTGGAGGCAAAACAATATTATTGGGTTTATTTATTGTTATTGAAATATTTTTTAATAGACGTAGGGGCAAATTCATCAAGGGTCGAATATCGAGGGTTAATTAACCCTCGATATTCGACTGGGAATTATAATCCTTCGACTTCGAATATCGAAGTCGAAGGATTTTAGCGCAAATAGTTTGATCGAACGATTAAATCCTTCGAATCGAACGATTCGAAGGATTTTAATCCAACGATCGAAGGATTATCCTTTGACCAAAAAAACTTAGTCAAGCCTATGGGGACCTTCCCCATAGGCTAACATTGAGTTTGGTAGGTTTTAGATGGCGAACTAGGGGGTCGAAGTTTTTTCTTAAAGAGACAGTACTTGACTATCGAATAGTCGAATGATTTTTAGTTTGAATCCTTCGATTCGAAGTAGTAGTCGAAGGACGAAGTAGCCCATTCGATGGTCAAAGTAGCCCAAAAAACACTTCGAAATTCAAAGTTGTTTTTACTTCTAATCCTTCACTCGAAGTTAATGAATTGTCCCCGTAAGGTATGTATATCCAAATTACGGAAAAAACCCTAATCTGGAAAGCCCCAAGTCTACTAGAAAATCATTTAGGGTCAGGACACACAGGCAGATTCAGGGAGATTAGTCACCCGGCGACAAATCTTCTTAGGGGCGACTAATCTCCCCGAACTGCCTCCCCACCGGCTAAAATGTAAATCGCCGACGGGATGGCACTCGGAGTGATTCATCTTCCGAAGTCGCCCAAAGTTGCCTGACAATGAAACTTTGCGCGACATCGGAAAATGAATCGCATTTCGGGCGAATCACTCCGAATGCCATCCCGCCGGCGACTTATATTCTTGCCGGTGCGGGGGAGATTAGTCGCCCCGAAGAAGAGGAGATTTGTCACCGGGCGACTAATCTCCCCCAATCTGCCTGTGTGTCCTGATCCTTAAACATTAAATAAGATTGTTTTGCCTCCAGTAATGATTTGTTTTATCTTAGCTGGGATCAAGTACAATGTACTATTTAATTACAGATGATAAAGGAAACAATTTTTAAAACTGTGGATTAAATTGAGTCTATGGGAGACGGTCTTCCCATAATGCGGATAATGGGTTTCTGGAAAATGGATCCCATAGCTGTTTAATAAAGGTGACCGTGCATGGTAAGATATGCTTGTCGGACAAGGTTACCAAATAAGTTGATGTCTGTCTGTGTTTGGTTACCCCCATTCAACTCGGGGGGGGGGCAATGATCAGATAATACAGGGGCCCTAGGAAGACCTAGGAAAGTATACCTCCCAATTGTTGCGATTTGTGCAGCACAGTCTCGATTTTGACAGCTCAACCCGCAGTTCTGGATTATTATTGAAGTGTCCTGAGTTTTTCTTTGATCTCCTGCACTAACACATTAATTAAGTAAGGCTTTTATATATATATATATATATATATATATATATATAAAAATATTCTTTATTTATGCAAAGAAAAGGCAGAAGAGTCACGTGCCGAGGGCGCAACAGAAGGGGGCACTAGCACTCACCTCTTCTGCCAATCCCAAAGCCCCCTTACACGGGCCTATAAAAGCTACCGACAGACCAAGTCGGCAGCTTATTGGTCGTGTGTAGAGCACCCTTACAGGCTTTCCCGATGCACGGCCGATATAGGTGCAAATTCACTAAGCGCCGAACGCTAGCGTTAATTCGCTAGCGTTAATTCGCTAGCGTTTGGCATTTTCGCTACTGCGCAAATTCACTAACGAACGCTGGCGTAGTTTCGCTAGTGTTACTTCGCACCCTTACGCCAGACGAAGTTTCGCTAGCGACGTAACTACGCAAATTCACTAACTTGCGCAGTGTACTGAACGCTACCTTTTACGCTAGACTTCCTTCGCCACCTCAGACCTGGCGAAGCGCAATAGAGTAGATAGGGATTGTTTCCAAAAAAGTCAAAAAATTTTCTAAGTCCCAAAAAACGCTGGCGTGTTTTCTACATGATGGGTGATAGGCTGAAAAAGATCGAAATTTTTTTTGGGGCTCCCCTCCTTCCCCCCTACATTTCCTGACTCATGGCAACTTACCTAGACAGTGGGCACATGTGTAGGGCAAAATAAACTTTTTATTTGCAGATTTGAAGGTTTTCTTGGCATTTGTAGTGCTGATACGTGTTCCTCCATTGAAATTTGAATTTCGCGCTGTATGCAAATTAGCCTTCGCTAGCGTAACTTCGCTTTACATAGCGAATCAACGCTAGCGCAACTTCGCAACCTTACGCTACCCCTGAGCGCAACTTCGGATTTTAGTGAATTTACGGAGCGCTGGCGAAACTACGCCTGGCGAAGTGCGGCGAAGTGTGGCGAAGTTGCGCCTGGCGCAACTTCGCATCTTAGTGAATTTGCACTTAGAGTCTGGCCAGCGGGAAGGCATTGCAAGGAGATAAGTCACCCGAAGAAGAAACTATTTGTCGCTGGGTGAGTAACTCCCCCAAATAGCATTGTGTGCCCCTACCCATAGGGGGTTATTTAATAAACCGTAAATGCAAAAATCACAAAGAATTTGTGATTTTTTTTTTTATAAAATCAGACTTTTAAAAAATCACAAATTTTTCAGAATTTATTAAACCCTGAGGATGGAAAAGTCTGAATCTGAAAATCCGGCATCTCAGACTTGTAGAGGTTGCATATCAGTTAGCGGGAGAAGTCCCAATAATTTCTGGATGTGTGCTAGGTTTCAGGCAATACCCCAAATTTTTCAGAGTTTTCGGGTGAAAATTCTGAAAAAATTGAGAAGTTCGCGAGAATTGGAATTTTTCCCGCAAAGCAAATTTTTGGGAAAATGTAATGATAAATAAGCGTAAAAAACCAGAGCGAACTTGATCTGAGTTTGTAGCAGAATATATTGAGATAAATTCGGACTTTGGTAAATAACCCCCTTAGTGTTGTGCAACAATGCTAGAAATCCTGTATTCTAGACCTCATGACCTCATGCCTTGGGATGTTTATGCTTGTTCTGTTCTTAGGAATTGATTTGTTTCTGTCTGTGACATCACTGTTTTGTACCCAATGAAAAGTACCGTTCTGTGTCCTATGTTGGGGCTTTATATCTATTCAGGTAAGGAACCTGTTATCCATAATGCTCGGGACCTGGGGTTTTCTGGATAAGGGGTCTATCCATAATTTGGATCTCCATACCATAAATCTACAAAAAAATCATTTAAATATTAAATAAACCCAATAGGATCTTTTTTTGCCTCCAGTAATGATTTGTTTTATCTTAGTTTGGATCAAGTACACGGTACTGTTTTATTATTACAGAGTAAAAGGAAATTATTTTTTAAAACGTTGATTCCGGACAAAGGATCCCATTCAATAATATGATTCCATATATGTGTGTATAGTTTTTCTCAGTGACACTAGCTAGGGGCCGATTCACTAACTTCGAGTGAAGGATTCGAAGTAAAAAAAACTGCGAATTTCGAAGTTTTTTTTTGGCTACTTCGACCATCGAATGGGCTACTTCGACCTTCGACTACGACTAGGACTTCGAATCGAAGGATTCGAAAGTAAAAATCGTTCGACTATTCGACCCTTCGATAGTCGAAGTACTGTCTCTTTAAAAAGAACTTCGACCCCCTAGTTCGGCATCTAAAAGCTACTGAAGTCAATGTTAGCCTATGGGGAAGGTCCCCATAGGCTTGGCTAACTTTTTTTGATCGAAGGATAATCCTTTGATCGTTGGATTTAAATCCTTCGAATCGTCCGATTCGAAGGATTTAATCGTTCGATCGAAGGAATTTTCCTTCGATCATTCGGTCGTACTATCTGCGCTAAATCCTTCGACTTCGATATTCGAAGTCGAAGGATTTCAATTCCTAGTCGAATATCGAGGGTTAATTAACCCTTGATATTCGACCCTTAGTGAATCAGCCCCTTGCTGTGTGTAATAATACTCCAGCATGCACAAAAACAACGCAAACCCGTTCATTTTCACATTCCTGGAGAGTTTTCCCCTTCAATTGTTTTGAGCTTGAAATCCAGACTTGGCCAGCTGTTGGCAGCCAGTTCAGGCTTTGGGTCTGGGTTTATTACAGGCCTGGAGCTGGCGTGTGCATTCACAGCTAGTTATCACTGAGAAGCTATGCAAACAAGAAGCGTCTACTGAATGTGGAGCAGTGGGGGAGGCGCAGCTGCAGGGCAATATTACCTGTATTGTGCACAGAACCAGCTGTAACACAGCACAGCCCATAATGTGTTTACTATATATATATATATATATATATATATATATTTCTGCACAAGATCATAAGGCTAATTAGCAGGTTACAACTCATTTGTACTTTCTATGCCTTCACTTCTCTATTTATGGCCTGTTAGAAGACATAGAGAGTGTGACAGGGCAAGTGCATGTGACTTCATGGCGCTGGGAAATTAATTCTGGCTTGAGAGGTCACATTATACAAATATCCAGACATCCATTATCCAGAAATCTCTGAATTACCTAAAGGCCATCTCCCATAGACTCCATTTTATCCAAATAATCCAGATTTTTTAAAAATGATTTCCTTTTTCTCTGTAGTAATAAACAAGTAGCTTGTAATTGATCCCAACTAAGATATAATTAATCCTTATTGGAAGCAAAACCAGCCTATTGGGTTTATTGAATGTTCACATGATTTTCTAGTAGGGATTAGGGTTGCCACCTGGCCGGTATTTTACCGGCCTGGCCAGTAAAAATGATGGCTGATCCCAATGTTATTAATAGGGAAAAAAGATAAATATATAGGAAGGCTGGTATTTTTTTCCAGAATAGGTGGCAACCCTAGTAGGGATGCACCGAATCCAAGATTCAGTCTGGGATTCGGGCAGGATTCGGCCTTTTTCAACAGCTGAATCCTTCTGCCCGGCCGAACCGAAATCAAATGCGGGGAGGGAAATCGTGTGACTTTTTGTCACAAAACAAGGAAGTAAGAAATGTTTTTCCCTTCCTGTCCCTAATTTGCATATGCAAATTAGGATTTGGTTTCGGTTCGGTATTCGCCCGAATATTTCAAGAAGGATTCGGGGGTTCCACTGAATGCAAAATAGTGGATTCTGTGCTTTTCTATTTTCTAGTAAACTTAAGGTATGAAGATCCAAATTATGGAAAGAGATGTTATCCAGAATATATATATATATATATATATATATATATATATATATATATATATATATATATATATATATATATATATATAATTTCTTGAGCATATTGGTTACACGGAGGATACAGAGGAAGCTGTAAGCATGTGAGAGGCACATGGTGTGGGTGCTGCATGCGTGTACTAGACATTTTTGTAATGTACTAGACATTTTGCAGATGCAGCACATGGAAAGATCTGCACATCAAACAAAGAAAAGAGATCTGTGCATATGGAGAAGGTTAAATAAGAAACGACTTAGACAACAATCTCCTAAAACTGTCAGCGTTGCTATGATTTAGGAGTTATATGAAACTGTGTTTTCAGGTGCCAAAATTTGGAGGTTTAGATTGATTGTTTATTACTGGATGAACTACATATATTCCTAAGAGGGGTCATTTAGGACCTTTGAGCACAATGCTCCCATCTTTTGCACTTTGCACACGATCTTTGCATCTTTGAAGATTTGGAGCACAGAGAACTCTGACTGCCCTCCAAGAATTTAGAGCTAAGTTCGTTTGTAAAATGCAGGCAAAAATTACTGCCTGAATGAGCTCTAAGGGGTGGACTCTTGGGCGCAAATTCACTAAGCGCCGAAGCGCCGAACGCTAGCGTCAATTCGCTAGCGTTTGGCATTTTCGGTACTTTGCAAATCCACTAATGAACTCTGGCGTAAATTCGCTAGTGTTACTTCGCACCCTTACGCCAGGCGAATTTTCGCTAGCGATGTAACTACGCAAATTCACTAACTTGCGCAGTGTACTGAACGCTAACTTTTACGCTAGACTTCCTTCGCCACCTCAGACCTGGCGAAGCGCAATAGAGTAGATAGGGATTGTTTCCAAAAAAGTCAAATTTTTTTCTAAGTCCCAAAAAACGCTGGCTTGTTTTCTACATGATGGGTGATAGGCTGAAAAAGATCGAAACATTTTTTGGGGCTCCCCTCCTTCTCCCCTACATTTCCTGACTCATGGCAACTTACCTAGACAGTGGGCACATGTGTAGGGCAAAATAAAATTTATATTTGCTGATTTGAAGGTTTTCTAGGCATTTGAAGTGGTGATACGTGTTCCTCCTTTGAAATTTGAATTTCGCGCCGTATGCAAATGAACCATCGCTAGCGAAACTTCGCTTGGCGAATTAACGCTAGCGCAACTTTCGAAAACTTACGCTACCCCTGTGCGCAACTTCGGATTTTAGTGAATTTGCCCCTTGGTGTCTTTCCAAAATGTCTTAATCGGAGGCAAGCAATATGACAGCTCTCACTGATCTCTATAAATGCAGAAGAGAAAAGTTGAGCTGGGCTACTTGTAGCAATAAAATGCCTACGTCTCGTCATGGGTTAATTCCGATTCACACTTCCATTCTGGGCTGAGCAGGAATAACAATCAAGTGCTGCTCATGCGACTATATTTTGGTGCTGATGATTAGTGACATACTGCATTATTATGTTTACAAGATAATCTTTTCTTTAAAGCTGACCAGCTGATTAGAACCAAATGGATTTTTATGATCCCCAGCCAGCTCTATTGCTTTACGGACCTAAAGGGGTAGTTTGCTTTTAAGTTGACTTTTAGTATGTTATAGAACGGCTTCTAATTATACTATTCAAATATGTATATATATCTACAAATGTCTTGCTATCTTCTTTTTATTACTTATCTTTCTGTTCAAGCTCTCTCTAACTTTGAACCTATTATTATTATTATTATTATTATTAACATGTATTTATATAACGCCAACATATTGCGTAGCACTGTAAAGTAAATGTGATTATACAACTAAATCACATGAATTATATACATAGAACATATGGAGTTACATACATCACAATCAATACAGGTACAAAAAGGTGAGGAAGGCCCTATGCATAGGCATACAGTCTAAAGGGAAGGGAGTAATACACAAGGTGTGGGAGTGGGCAAGATCGAATTAAGTGGGTGAGAAATGTGGTACTGTATGTGGTGTTGCATTTGGTAGTTTAACAGAAGTGCGTTTTAAGAGATTTCTTGAAAGCAGAAAGGTTGGGAGAAAGTCGGACAGACCGTGGGAGAGCGTTCCAGAGGAGGGGTGCAGCAATTGCAAAGTCTTGAATGCGAGCATGTGAGGAGGTAATGAGAGAAGAGTTGAGTAGCAGGTCAGTAGAGGAGCGTAGTAAGCGGTTGGGTGAATATATAGAGATGAGTTCAGAGATGTAGGGTGGGCAGAGTTATGAAGTGCTTTGAATGTCAGGGTCATTAATTTGATTTTAATTCTGAGAGGTAGCGGAAGCCAGTGCAGGGATTGACAGAATGGCGAGGCAGAGGAGGAGCGGTTGCTGAGGTGTATGAGCCTCGCAGCAGTGTTCATTATGGACTGGAGAGGTGACAGTCTCTGGAGGGGGAGGCCAATTAAAAGAGAGTTACAGTAGTCTAGATGTGATATGACGAGAGAGTGAATAAGAATTTTGGCATTTTGGGTGATAAATGATCATATTTTGAATATGTTCCTTAGGTGGAAGTGACATGATTTAATAAGTGACTGGATATGAGGAGTGAATGACAGGGCAGAATCTAGGATAACCCCAAGGCACCGGGCCTGGGGAGAGGGGGTGATAGTGGAATTGTTAACTATGATGGATACTTCCGGGATGTTACTGGTTTTATGCCGAATGATCGGATTTCAACGAGGAACAATGTTCTCCGAGGGGTTGATCGTCCGAAAAAAATTAAACCTTCCCGATCGATATCGTGGCCAGATATCGACTGGGAAGACCCGTCTGAAGCCCCCATATATGGGCAGATAAGCTGCCGAACTGGTCTAAAGGACTATCGGCAGATTTAATCTGCCCGTGTATGGCCACCTTAAACCTTGGATTTAAACCAAGTGTATAACTTTAAATAGATAGAGGCTTTAGCTAGTTGTAAGTGGTGCAACTGCCTTCATTTATGGAAACCACTATAATCTGTACAGGTAGACTACCCTAAGATAAAGTGCTTTGCAAATACCGCCGATAGGAAACAACAGTTGGGAAATTCCAGTTTTCTGCACGTTGCACTTGTCTCACCAGCGTGTAAACATGTCTCCAGGCACTAGGCTCCCAGGATAATCACTAGGATATATCTTGTTTGGTGGCTAAGGCCATGGGTTTGGAGTCAGTTAAAGGCTGATCAAACAGGATCTGAAAGGAAAACATAATAAAGGGAGCGCTGCTGTAAGACAATGGTGTCGCTGCTTATAATCTCATCATACGGGCTATGGCACACAATTAAAAAGCACCCAAAGTCACCTCCTGCAGCTTTGGTTGATCTTAATGATGTTCATTAGAGCATTCCCAGACTGGCATTTCCCTTCTTCAGACAGGAGACAGTGGCATAACTCGGGTCCTTTGGATCCTTATGTAAATTTGACAACAATTTGGTCCCCATTACCCACAACATTGGATAGAAAAGGCAGCTTTGTGCAACATTACAGACCCCACTGAACTCCCACACTAATATTTATGCTGATTCCCCCCAACCTCCACCCTTCCTATCGCCAACAAATTCTTAATCCTAGGCCTTCTGTCTGGTCATATCCCAACCTGTGTGTATAATTGTAGATTGGACACTTTATATTACATTTTTATTCTAATGGGATTGAATAATCGACTGCCCTGGCGCAGTAGATCCTCTGCATCTGATTTAGCGCAACAATCACAGTAATTAATTAATAACCACATTTCAGAATCACTAATTCTTTTAGTTTCCTTGTTAGTTTGCAGCTAATGATTAAAATGCACTTCCCATCCAGGGATCATACGTAGCCATCGGACTGTGCCAAATCACGTGGTATAGAGAGAGGAAAAAAATGAATTTACTTCCCTAGCTGTGATATAAGTGATGTGAGTGCTAGTGACTGCATGAGGCATGAGATTACATGTGCCATTGCCAGCACTCACTGTTGATATTTCTGTATGTGTACAAACAATGCACTGCTGCCTGTTTTGGAACGTGTAATGGGCAGTTATGTAAGGCTGATGGCACATGGCGCAGCAGGTAGAAACAGACGTTACCACTTTGTCACTATGGGAAATGTAATAATTAACACTTTCATGTTGCACATGTGTATAAGGCCGTGGTGCCAGTGCTGCAGATTCTGTGTGTATATGACATGTGTGCAGGGGTGGAACTCAGGGTAGGTAAAGGTAGAATGGGTGCAATTGTGGGCAAAGATGGGTAGGGGTTATGGCATGCAGACAGGGCACCACTCCAAGTATTATTATTATTATTGTTAACGTATTAGAGTACTACTACTTTGCCCGTCTCTGCATGTAAGCTGTATTGAGCATGGCCCTATTTCCCAGTTAACGGTTGTATTTTTGTATATACCAATTTATTGTACAGTGCTGTTGGTGCTATATAATAATAATAATAATGTGTAATAAAAAGACTAATATGATACCAGGCATTTTCTCTACCGTTGAGCAGGGATATATTTTTTATATAGGTACCCAGGTGCCCATGGCTAGGGTGGTATCCTATGGGAGCTCATTTAGAAAACAAGAAACTTTCTTGTTTTTTTCTGCCCTCAGATCACTGTTGGACAATTCCTGCACAATCTGGAGGTGCATGCGGCAACCTGACAGGGGCAAGGACTAGATATTACTGGTCCCCACAGCAAATTATTTTTCAGGCCCCCAATATGTCTAGAGGATGATTTGTTTTACCAATATTTATTGAAATTGTATATGTTCATGAGGTCCCTATACTTCCTGGGCCACCTGCAGCCGCAGGGTCTGCTTCCTCTGTAGTTACACCACTGGGCATAGAATTTGGGGCTTAAAGAGGGTGCGGGCAAGGGGACATGCTTAGGGCAGCACCAGCTATTAATCCAGCGCTGCTCATGGAGACTTTTTGGACTGAAATCCACCCTGTGTCCAATGGCAAGCTGATAGTATGCGTGCAATGCAGTTTTTTCCAGAATTCTGGTTGTTGCAGAACTACAATTCCCAGTATCCTTCTTGAAGTCTGGTGGAACACAAAAAAGAAATGCTTATGGCTGACCTAAACGACACAGACCGACACACACACAAGTTGTTTTTCAGGCAAAAGCTGTTAGTTTTTGCAGACGTCTGGAAATGCAAAGGTTGATAATGGATAACGGATATTGTGCACACGATGAGGCATGACACGGGACGGAAATAGTGCTTACACTATCTAATATGTATGAGAAGGCATAAGAAGGGGAAGTGAATATATCCTTTTATTATTAACATATCCTCATTGATTTGCTCCTGTATAATTAGGCTGGCTGGAGGAAGATGCATTGGAGAGAGGGGGCTCGTGTGTATGTTAAGTGACATAATGCTTCCTCGGTTGCCACAGAACAAGCCCTCCTACACCCATTGCCTTGAGCAGGGATTGGCCGTTTACACTGAATAAACTCATTATTTGCAGTCAGGTTGGGGCTGGTCTAGAGAGTGGGAGGAGAGGATGATTAGACTGAGCTGTTACAGAGCCTGGATAAGCAGGTTCTACCTCTTTTGTCTGCAAGGGTGTTTATTCGAAAAGATTGAGAAGTAGTGGATTAGAGTGTGTGTGTTGCTGCCAAGGACTGGACTCATAGGAGACCCAGGCAAAGGGCCACAGAAGGCCAGAGAAGCAAGAGCGGAGAGGTGAGTTTGCACTACTTTGTTGCATTCTTCTTGTTAAAGGCACAGTAACACCAGGAAATACAACAGGGACAAAGTGTACATTTACTCCATAGGGCTCACCTTGCAGAGCTAATAGCTTTCACGCCAATTAGTTTCACACTTGGGTTACGTCTGAAGAACTAATGAAGACCTGATTGGCTGCAAAGGAGTTTGCTAGAAGTGAAACATCTGAATCTCATGTTCGTGATTGTAAGCTCTGTTGAGCTAAAGCTTGCAATGGTGAGCATAATATTCTCCTGTATTATTTTGGCATTTGTAGGCGCCCTTCTATTGTACAGAGCTGTGGAATATGTTGGTGCTTTATAAAGGCCGATGCTTTATGTGAGGGGTACTGTCACTGGCTGTTTAAAGGGGAAGTAAAACTGAGGCTTCTAGGAATAACAATTTATTTGATTATTATACAGACCGATGCCTTATGTGAGGGGTACTGTCACGCTCGCTTGCCGTTTAAAGGGGAAGTTAAAGTGAGGCTTCTTGGAATAACAGATTCCCTGGGTGTTTATGTTGAGTGGAATAGCTTTGTGCCCTCGCAATAAACACATTTTCCCCCTTCAACGCCAGGACAGGTTTAGACAGGAAGCAGGGAGGGTTGAAGCTTGCGGCAATAACCTGACGGAGATTCCAGCCATTGCTGACAGGTTTCTGCATGTAATTGTGAAACCATCTGCTTCCTCCTGAGCCATGCTGGGAGCTTCCATGACAATTACAGGGCCATATAATAGTGCCCATCTGGGCTTTTGTAACACAGACAAACATATATGGTCGCTCTTCTTGTAATAAAAATGATGATGATGGTGTCGATAAGGTTTATTAATTATCCTGACTGTGCACAGCGGGTTTGAGTGAGCATTCCAGAATCGGCCATGTGCGTTATATCTTAAAAGCATGGAGACGTGTCTGCACTGCTGGCTGAGGCTGTACTACAACTCCCATCATTCTCTGTTTTAAAGGGATTGTAGTTTAGCTGTAGGTGCAGCTTTATTTAATGGCCATTCTTCTTGACCACATGGAATTTAGCAGCAGAGAATGCTACTGAATTAGGGTGCCAAAATTGGTTGAGAACAACTTTATCAAGGAGTTTTATTGATGCTGGACACTAAGAGGGTTATTTATCAAAATATTATTTTTTTCAAGTAAAAAGGTCCAACCAAACTAGAATCCACGATTTGACCTTAATTGTCATGGGAAAAAAACTTGATAAAATCGGTTCGGAAAAAAACAAAAAAAATTGTGTTGTATGCCCAAAACATGTTTCATGAAATCGCTCAACAAGCCTGATTTTTTTTTTTCCTGATTTTTGGCTAAAGATCCACGCAGGCTGTGATATCTTCAAATTTGAAATGGGACCTTTGCCATTGACTTCTACAGGCCCCCGACAGCTTGGAGATGGAGTCAGTGGCATAATTAGATATTACTGGGTCCCATAGCAAGTTATTTTTCAGGCCCCCAAAATGTTGACCTGTTTTACCAATATGTATTGAAATTATACATGAATTAGGGCCTTGTGGGGCCCCTATACCTTCTGGGCCCCCCCCTGCAGCTGGAGGGTCTGCTTCCTCTATAGTTACACCCCTGGATGGAGTATTTTTGGATTCTGACTGTTAGCAACCTTTTTTCCCACTAAAAGGATTTTATAGGCATTTGGACTTGAATAAATAACCCCCTAACTTTGTAATTGCTGATAAGGGTTCTGATAGATGCACAATAGACACAAAGGCCACGTGATAACAGAATGAAAGCTATTAAAGGACAATTGATTGTTACACTGACCATATTGTGGACATGTAATGAGATTATATAATTCAGTCTTTTGTGTGTCCCTAACTGTTGCAGTATTTCTGAGTTATCAAAGAAATGGGGACACTGTCTGGGTCAACCCAAAAAAGCGCTTCTATGTATCGGATACAATTATTAAAGGCTAGAATTATCCATTGCCCGTTACAATTCCTGCCCATGTAAATGGCTCTACAATTGGTCACAATTGCCATATAAGCACCCGTGTCCCAGTTCCTAGGGTGACCCCAAATGTTGGCAAGGCCAGAGACAAATTGCAGAATCTGGTGTCTAACCTGAGAGGCAAGGCTGTGCTTTGCAGAACGTCTCAACTATTGGCTCGGTGCATGTGCTATATCATGTTTTTGCTATATCATTATTGTAAAGTGCATGCGGGTTCTGGTAGTGGAGTTCCAGAGGCTTCAATGATAAAGTGTGTCTAGGGTGGTTGTACTCAGAAACCCTGAAATAAATCTTTCTAATTGTAGGTCTGTCAATGCCACATTAGCATTTCCCCTTTATCAATATAAGGGCAGAGAGACACGTGGAAATTCCGGGAGATTAGTTGCCCTGCAACAAATCAGCTCTTCTTCGGGCGACTTATCTCCCCGCAATGTCTTCCCGCCGGCTAGAATCTAAATTGCCAGCGGGATGGCACTTGGAGCGCTTCATTTTCTGAAGTCGTCCGAAGTTTCCTCGTGAGGCGACTTCGGAGAACAAAGTGATCCGAGCGCCATCCCACCGGCGATTTAGACTCTAGCCGGCGGGAAGGCAGTTCGGGGAGATTAGTCGCCCGAAGAAGAGGTGATTTGTCACAGGGTAACTAAATCTCCCCGAATCTTCACGTGTGTCTCTGTCCTAAGAATGAGAAACTAGCTAATAGAGGTATTTTGAGCAACCCTGTTTCACTGCTGAAGGTCAAAACACCAAAAGGGTCCTTAAGCTGGCCATAGATGCAAAGATCCGATCGTACGAATCATCGAACGATCGGACTTTCGCATCTCCCGACCCGCCACTAATCATTCAGATCAAAGTCTTACCAGTCAGATTAGTTAAAGAACAGATGAGCAATGTTCTGCCCCTGACAGCAATCGTACGATATCTATGTCCAACCAAAGCTGGTGACAGTCTCCCACTGAAAATCATACAATCGGCAATACACGCAGAGATATTATCGGCAGCCGACAGAAATTTTCTAACCTGTCCGATCGACCGATCTCCGCCGGACGAAAAATGTCGGGACTCTCCACACACGGTCCGAAAATCGTACGAATCCACGATTCGTACGATCAGATCTTAGCCTGATAATAACATTGCTCTCCTTTTCTCATCTAAATGCTGCTATTTTGGATGATCAGTACATCCACCTATTAAAGGATTGACGCATTCGTGATAAATGATGAGCCTGTGCGCTGATTCACCCACTTTTTATGGATAGATAGCATTACTCATTCATTAAATGCAAGCTGAGGAGAGTAGGATGACTGAATCAGTGCCTGTATTTTGTGATAGAATTGTTTTCAGAGATCTGAATGGAATAAGGCATTGTTCTTTTTTCAATAGAGGAGGCGTTTGATTTGAGATTACACAACGACTCCATAGTAAATCAATGTAAACACTCAAGTGTTGCTAAATCTAAAGGTGAAATATAAAAATGCAAAAACCTTCCCCCAAGAGCAGATCTGTGCCCAAGCTGACTGTACATCTCCTGGTATGATTGTTCCACCAATGGACCAATGATCAGATTACAATAGTTGGGTGGATACATATAGTAGCGGCTGACATTCATGATGGTTAGATGTTATAGACCTTTTGAGACAACACCACCAAGCGTGATAAGTGTGCCACATCTTGCTCAAGGGCAGTACATACAGGTTTTCAGGCTCTCTTTTGATGAGCTGCATTCAGTTGACCTTGGCCCGGCACCCGCTCAACAATGACATTATATTTACAATTGTTGTCATGCAGGGGTTTGCGTCTCTGTGGCGATATAAAACCAGATTTCTGTGACCCTCTGTCCAAGGTTGAACCTTACACTTTGGCTGGCTGTACTTATGACTCCCACATTAGCAGTAACTTTGGTGCCTTCAAAGAAATTCACGCTATGGCTCATTTAGATGAAGTGTCATATGCAACGTAAACATACTATTGTGTGACAAACCATCATACTGGAGCATAGAGTCCTAGAAATTGCTTTATGGTTGTGTTTCGGATCTATAAAAAAAAAATGGCCATTAAGAACAAGTTACCCGCTCACGTGGAAAAAAAATGCTGAGTAATCATTAGATGATGAATAGGCTTTCCATGGAGGAGCCTCTTTGCTGTGGGAAGCCCTACAAGTGGTCTGGCCTATGTCAATTAGAAATTGCTGCCTAGAAATGCTGCATCAGCTAAGATTTGTGACACTATCCCCCCTCTAAGGTGACTTTTACCTTGTCAACAATTTGCAGAGTTCAATCGGCAGAACTGAACTGAATGGAGTGGTATGAGTGCCTTGCAAAGTGCATTTCCGTCCTCCGCCTCAATGGACCTATTTATGTCAGATCCCACTTCTCCCCACCAGTCTCTTTATTTATCCTCATCCTCTGCATCCTCCTACATTACCCAGGAAGTCATTATCCTTCTCCATCTTTCAGCTCCTGTCTATCTCCCCTTTAGTCTTTTGGCAAATGCATCTTTAATACTCGATGACGGGTCTCATGGGGATATGTTGAAAGGATAAGGGCACTCTGGACTCATGCCTGCTTCTTTCCATCATTCATAATTGTGTTTCGGTCTTTCATATGATTTGCCTTTTCCTTAACTCATTGTGGAATATGTTGGTGCTTTACAAATAGGTTGTAGGTAAAGTTGTTGTACCGTGAAGATGTTGTACCATGTTAGCCAGTCACAGGGCAAAAAAACATGCCCAGGGCAAATAGATAAGGTACAAGATAATGTGGATCAAAGTGGGGGTACATAAATTAGGGCTAAATTAATGGGGTATAAATAAAAGGAATTCCATTGGAGCAGTTAGTCTAGTGTCCCAACAACTGTTTGTGTTTCTGACTTGGTGCAGGCAGTTCTCAATCCACATATTTAGCCTTGAATTCAAGGCCCAGGTTCAGTCCAGAGAGTTGAACGTTTTCATTAATTTGTATTCCCATACATTCCTTTTGTGTTCCGTTTCAAAATTCCCCTTTAGAACTAAGATTCTAAAGTCATTTATGGTGAGGGATGTTAAAATGGTTTCCTACCGGTGTGTCCAGTTTTTTATTAGTAATGGTGAAGTGATGGTGTGCATTTCCCTTGTTTGTGCATTTCTCTTCCTCAGACTTTGGCCAGTCTCTCCTATATACAGTCCTCCTGTTGGGCATGTGGTGCATTGTATTAAGTACACCACAGTTGTACTGGCCATGGATGCTGCATTCCTCTAATGCAGGGGTCCCCAACATTGTTTTACCTGTGAGCTACATTCAAATGTACAAATAAGTTGGAGAGCAACACAAACATGCAAAAAGTTCCTGGGAAAGCCAAATATGGGCTATGATTGGCTATTGGTAGCCCCTATGAGGAATTGCAGCCTACAGAAGGCTCTGTTTGGCAGTACACTTGGTTTTTATGTTACTAGAACTTGCCTCCAAGTCTGGACTTCAAAAAAAAGCCCTTGCTTTGAGGCCACTGGGAGCAACATCCAAGGGGTCGAAGAGCAAAATGTTGCTCATGAACCACTGGTTGGGGATCACTGCTCTAATGTGTCTGGAATCTGTGTTCTGTCTGAGATCAGGATGTGTGGGCAGATTTTGCATTGTTTTTTGCCACAGGGGTATGTTCATTTGTGGTCGTTTGTTATTAGTTTTTTTTTTTAGGTTTGGAGGCTGTCTAAATGCTAGAAGTGGTGGGTCTGGGAATATGTTTTTGAGCCTCTCATCCTTATGTAGTGTACCCTGTAGATCCCTGGCTATTTTTCTTAGCGTCTTTAGTTGTGGATTGTATGTGACCACTAGAGGCACCTGATTTATTTCAGATTGTAATGATAGTACTAATGAAGTGGAGCAGAAGAGCAATTTGCACAAAGAGAGGTAAGCCCATATCACTGGGTGAGCCAGAACTAAATTGATTACGGTAATCCAAGGTAAACAATGAAGGAGGTGACATTGCTGATGTGGGATAGAGCTTTGGGTGTGAACAGGATTCCAATGAAAGGGAACAGGGCTACATAGCACTAACTGGCTGTGCCCTTCAGAGGTTACTCTACCCCCACCCATGGGTAATTACTATTCAATGATTTCATCAGGGATACACCGAGGTCAGTAGAAATGAAATGAATATTTTTGTTATGGTACAGCCAATGTTTTAAAGAACTATGTATCCCACTTGGGTGCCAGCAAGTTCTCTGTGTGCTCCTTTATTAAGTGCTCAAGCGATAGATCTGATCAACTTGCATCAGCAACTTTACTCTCTGTAGAGCAAGCACAGCACAACTCCATCTTTATCACATTATAACCCTGACCAGTCATTGTTGCTGTCGCATATAAATACTTTATTGTACCATATTTTGCAATTAGCCCATATTTCTCCATGTATATTTCTCATCATAGGGTCACTATGACATATTTACCTTGAATATCTGTACATGGCCTGCTTGTTGGTGACAAAGTTGTTTCCCACACTGCCAATGGGAAAGAAACCATTTTTAACACCCATGAGCGAATCCAATATTGTATAAAAAACATTTTTTAATGGAAAGACAACTTTCATTTTAGCATCACTAAATGGCTCATTATTGTGGATATTTAAAGAGAGTTTTATGCTATTTTACTATGTGCACATCAACCTCCCTGTCTGTATATTTCCAAGAGTGGGTGAGGGTTGCCATATTGTTCAGGCAAGTTTAAAGCTTCTTCCAGGGCTATATAATGTATGATGCACATACCTCCCTCTGCATGTAAGCTGGATATAAATCTGTAGATTATCTGTGTAGACTATTATATTTCTGTTGCATACACAAATTTAAGATGTCCTTACATGCGCAGATATTCAATACAGGCTCAGTATTTATTCACTGAATTGACCTGTGTATGGGGTCAAAATAATTGTCTTCCTGAGTGATACCTGACTAGGGCTCATTATATATTGATCTGGTGAAAAATCTAGAAGACGACATTGGGCAGTAGGTGCAGTCAACAATAACTCTCCATGGACCCCGGTCATTGGGACAATGGGTTGAAGAATCAGGCCTGAAAGACCATGGAAAGCAAATGCAGGGTTGAAGGGAACTAAAGGGATCAGGATTGTATCCTGAGAAACCACAGTGGTTCATATCCAAGGTTCACCATAGCAGATCAGACTTGCAGGGCACATTCCAGGTAACAGTAGGGCTGCAGAATCTCATTGGTTGCTGGATATGGTGCAGGACTTTATCAGAGCAGGGTTGCATTACCACTCTGTTTGCTGAACAAGCCAGAGGACATTATGGTAGAGATGTGTGTGTTTATATACACATAAATATGCTGATATAAACTGGCCTGTCAGAGCTTGTCTAGGCGAAAGGTCAACTGGATAAGGTATCATATTATGGGAAACCACAGTGCTTCATATCCAAGGTTTAGTGTAGCAGATCAGACTTGCAGGGAATCATTCCTGGTAAAACAGTAGGGCTGTAGAATCTAATTGGTTGCTGGATATGGTGCAGGACTTTATTAGAGCAGGTGCAGGACTTTATTAGCATTACTACTCTGTTTGCTGAACAAGCCAGAGGACATTATGGAGGAGATGTGTGTATTTACATACACATACATATGTTGAAATAAACTGGCCTGTCAGAGCTTGTCTAGGGGAAAGGTGAACTGGATCAGAATCATAGCATTGGAAACCACAGTGGTTCATATCCAAAGTTCAGCATAGCAGATCAGACTTGCAGGGCATCAATCAAGGTAACACAGTAGGGCTGTAGAATCTCATTGGTTGCTGGATATGGTGCAGGACTTTATCAGAGCAGAGTTGCATTGCACTGTTTGCTGAAAAAGCCAGAGGACATTATGGCGAAGAGGTGTGTGTTGTCTAGGTGAAAGGTAAACTGGGTGGGGAGCAGTGTAGGGTGCAGACTTGAGTAGTGGAATATACAGTATATGGGTTGGGTAGTTGAAGTTCTGATGGCAGCTGAGCAGTGCTTGTTATTATTAGGAGGGAATACAGAATGTCAAGGTGAATAAGGGCAAGTTACCTAGGAGAGAGACAGTTTGAGGAAGCAAGCTGGGGGGGGTGGGGGTTGGAAGTGCGACAGATGGAATGTGGAAGTGAATTCCAGACTAAGATGTGCAGCTCTGTGAATATCACTGGATCTTTCTTCGTCTGACATCAGGGATCTGCAACCTCTGGCTCCTCTGCTTCTTGTGACAAACTACAATCCCGTGATCCCCCAGCAGTTATAGTTACATAGCTGGAAAAAAATTGAATTTTATTAAGCAGCAGGGCAGCCACAACAATGCCTTCCTGGCATGGAATTTATAGAAGATGAAAACGGTAGAAGCCAAACAGCAGTGTGGTTCTCATGCCAAATAATTCCATATTAGGCCATGTATCTCTAGAAAAGTTGGCTGAACTGGGATTTACAAAGGTTGCCCTTAAAGCTTGTGTGCAACGTCATACATCTGTTCACAGTCGTATGAAAAATGTCGAGCTTCGTGGCTTTATCAGAACAAATACTTACTGAGCCGTATTTACTCTGCGCCGTATTCAAGCTTTACAAATACACATTTCAGGCTGGGATGTGTTTTGCTTGTCAACAGTGAAAACATGGCTAAAAATAGGGACTTTCTATAGGCCAAATGCAGTTGGAGAGAAGGCTGACGTATGCAGATTTAATATGAATATGTGGTCTATGCACTGCATGACTTGGTGTTTCCTGTATACATTGTATATAATATATATATATATATATATATATATATATATATATATATATATATATATATATATATATATATATATATATATATATATATATATATATATATATATATATTATAATAATAATTATATATATAATTCTTGTATTCTTATTATTGTTATGATAGAGATATATATATATATATATAGATATATATATATCTATCATAACAATAATAAGAATACAAGAATTATACGTGTGTACATACAGTATATCCTGTTACTGTTATTATTTGCATGTATTTATAAAGCACCGACATATTATGGAACACTATACAATAAATAGGTATACAGAGTGAACATGCCGATTACATACAAAAGTATTTACAGGATGCTTAAACAGGTATGGAACCTGTTATCCAGAATGCTTGGGAACTACCTGGAGTTTTCCAGATAAGGGGTCTTTCCATTATTTGGATTTTCAGACTGTAAGTTTAGTAAAAAATCAATTAAACCCAATAGGATTGTTTTGCTTCCAATGAGTATTATTTATAATTGGGATTAAGTACAGGTATGGAATCCGCTATCCGGAAACCCGTTATCCAGAGAGCTCTGAATTACGGACAGGCCACTCCCCCCATAGGCTCCATTTTATCCAAATAATCCAAATTTTAAAAAAAATATTTACTTTTTGTCTATATTAATAAAACAGTAGCTTGTAAAATATAATTAATCCTTACTGGAAGCAAAACCAGCAAATTGGGTTTATTTAATGTTTTTCTACTAAAATTAAGGTATGAAGATCCAAATTACAGAAAGATCAGTTGTCCGGAAAACCCCAGGTCCCAAGCATTCTGTATAACTGGTCCCATACCTGTACAAGGTACTGTTTTGTTATTACAGATAAAAAAGAAACCCTATTTTAAAATTCTGAAATAAAAAGGAGTCTATGGCAGGTCCCGTAATTTGGACCTTTTTGGAAAAATGGGTTTCCCGATAATGGATCCTATACCTGTACATTAAAAAAGTCTTGGACGTGAGCCATATCACTGCTGTAGGAAAATGGAAAAAGAAGCAAAAGTAGTCACAGATAATGCAGCGATACCCCTCATTTATGGAGTAGTCCTAGATAATGCAGCGATACCCCTCATTTATGGAGTAGTCCTAGATAATGCAGCAATACCCTCATTTATGGTACAGGTTTGGGACCTGTTATCCAGAATGCTCAGGACCTGGGATTTATCAGATAACGTATCCCATACCTGTACTAGAAAGCAAAGAGAATGCATATTGTGTTCAGTCTCAGGAATCTAATTCTGATATGAAACCATTTATTTGCATTGTTGCAGGATTTCATATCCTATGGTGCACCTGGAATGATCTAACGTATTTCCACCAGTGGAAAAAGGCCAGTTGCAGGTCATGCTGTTTGCCATAGTTTTAAACGGCAACCACATCTCATCTCTAGATAATAACCATTGGCCTGGTGATAGGCTGTTGGCATATGTTTCAATTGCAGGCAGCCCAAGTGAACTCTTAAGGCTCATGGTTGACCGTATCAACGACATCAATGGCTGCTTGTGTGGCACAGTAATGGTGGTGTTATGGTTGCCAGCTAATCTGGACAAAACTGGCCTTGCTATATTTTTGCCTTTTTATCTCTACTTTATAACATTGACATCAAGCGTAATTTTACCAGCCAAAATCGGAAACTATTGGCTATGTGGCAACTGTAAGTGGCCTACTTTAGAGCGGTTTCGGCTCAGGCTTTGAAAACAAGTCAGGGTGGCGTTTAGAATTTAATTAATCAGACCCACCTGGCACATTTGCAGAAGAGAGAGGAACACAATGCACACTTTTCATTTCCAGTCTGCTGACATGATCCTCGGCAAGTCCCAGACTGCTTGGCTTGTGATGACAACCTTTGGCTGTTTCACTTTATCTCTGTTCTCGTTCCATGCATGGATCATTTCCATATTAAATAAACTGTTATGGCTCCTGCTTTTCAGAGCAGAACAGGGTGCCGATCCAGTAAAGCCTGCTTTTGTGCTCTCTTTTGTTTATAGGTGGGTGGCACTCTTTTGGTGGGCTCATTTGCATGACAGTACATGGTTTCTCCCATCTGCAAGGACACAAAGCAAATTAAAAGCTTCCTGATGGTTTTTCTTTAATTCACTCACAGATTTTGGGATTTCCAGAGAGAGGCCCAGTCTCACTGCCCTGGTACAAGTGGATACAATGGTGTTTCAGGCAATGGGGAAACTGCTGGGGTACAAGCACCGGTGAGTATTTTCTTCACATATCACCTTAATTTCACTAGATACATGTAGTTAAGAGTGTCTGGAAGTTTCAAACTTTTCAATAATTGTCCCACTGAATGACTTTAACCCAAAATATACACAGAAGCCATTATTATTATACAGGTACTTGTATTATGCGTAAGTAGGCTTTGCCGCCATTTGCATACTATTTACCAATAAATGAAAAAGGGGAACTACTGGGAACATAAAACATTTTATGAGCTTCTGCAAACTGAAAGAAGAAACTTTCTAAATACAGTCATTTTAAAGTTCTGCACTGTTTCTGAAATAATAAAGTTTATCTTCACTATTCCTCTCTCAGCATCTGTTTCTCTTCATTCTGTCTTCATGCAGCAGTTGTGTGTCAGATATTCATTGACAATTAGATCCAATATATCTTATAATGGGGCTTCTTTCGCCTAGAATATGTATTAGAGCTCCCTCTATTAAAATCACCAGACATCATGTCTCTCTACATGCAGAATTTGTGCAAAAGGCAGTTATTTTGTTAGGTTTTGTTTGTACTGGATTCAGTTATTTGAATGAGCTCTAATACATCTGCTAGGAAAGGAGCCCCCTATAAGATATATTGGATCTAACTGTCAATGAATATTTGACACCCAACTGCTGCATAAAGAGAGAATGAAGAGAAACAGATGCTGAGAGAGGGATAGTGAAGATAAACTTGATTACTTCAGAAACGATGCAGAATATTTAATTGATTGTATTTACAAAGTTTCTTATTTCAGTATACCGAAGCTTAGATTCAAATTTAAATTTTCCCCTTTAAGTAAAAGATGGGCAAAGTTTATTGTTACTGCAAGTGCCTGGAATGCAAGTTTTCTGTTATCATTTCTGTACTTGTTGTAGAAGCTTCTTACATGGTATAGGTACAGTATGGGGCCTGTTATCCAGAATGCGCAGGACCTTGTGTATTCCAGATAAGGAATGTTTCCATAATTTAAACTCTATCCCTTAAGTCTACTTAAAAATAATTTAGATATTAAATGAACCCAATAGGCTGGCTTTACTTCCAATAAGGATTATATATTAGTTTGGATCAAGTACAAGGTACTGTTTTTTTTACTACAGAGAAAAGGGAAATCATTTTTAAAAATGTGAGTAATTTTATTATAACGGAGTCTGCGGGTAATGGCCTTTCTGTAATTCGAAGCTTTGGGTTTCTGGGTAAAGGATTCCAAACCTATACACAGATCAAACCGATAGACATAAAGGTCTAACTGAACTTTCCTTCTAGGACCAAGTCTATAAATAAGGACAAAAAGGAGAAGAAAGGCTCCATAGAGCCAGAGAAGATGTACCTGGAACCTCGATACACAGCTGCCCGGATAGTGGATGCTGATATCCTTATGTTGGTGGCATTACCGAAAGGTCTTAATGTGGATGAGTGGCTGGCCAGCAACGGTAAGTTATTCTCAAGGCTCTCAAATAGCTACTACAGCTTTTTCAAACAAAAGTTTTGTAAAATAAGTCTATTTTTAGTATTTCTATTTGGTGCTGATATGTTCTAGAAACATTTATACATATATGTGCAGTGTAGCCATGCAACACTAGAGAGGCTACACTACTATTGCTGAAGCAATGGCCATTCAGTCCTCAGCAGTGGTGTAACTAGATATCACTGGGCCCCACAGCAAATTATTTTTCAGGCCCTCAAAATGTCTAGAGGTTGATTTGTTTTTACCTGGATTCATTTGTACCCGTAAAAGCTACTGTGCCATAAGGCGACTAGTCCAGCTCTCTGAAATAAATGACTTATTTATGGGCTGCAATAGACTCGGTCATCTGTGGAGGCACATATGCTAAATGGTAGTGGTTGCCATGGGCTGCAAATAATTCACTCTAAAATATAAAATTTAATTCCAGAACCAAGAAGTGTAATTTTTTTGTTGTTATATTGGTGTGGTCATTTTGCCTGGTCATGTGCTTTCAGAAAGAGCCAGCACTTTAGTATGTAACTGCTTTCTGACAGGCTTTTATTTCTCCTAATCAATGTAACTGAATGTGTCGCAGTGGGACATGGATTTTACTATTGAGTGCTGTTCTTATATCTACCAGGGAGCTGTTATCTTGTGTTAGAGAGCTGCTATCTGGTTACCTTCCCATTGTTCTGTTGTTAGGCTGCTGGGGGGGGGGGAAAGGGAGAGGTGATATCACTCCAACTTGCAATAAAGAGTGACTAAAGTTTATCAGAGCACATATCTGGAGGCACCTGGGAAACTGACAATATGTCTAGCCTAATGTCAGATTTCAAAATAAAATATAAAAAAATCTGTTTGCTCTTTTGAGAAATGGATTTCGGTGCAGAATTCTGTTGGAGCAGCACTATTAACTGATGTGTTTTGAATTTTTTTTTTTCCTATGACAGTATCCCTTTAAGCTTTAGTTCTCCTTTTAAGTTGGCCTTTCACAGGCCAAGTCAGCACCTTATTTGCAAAAAGCATCATTTGGACATGCAGAATTGGACTGAGCCAGTGAGACACCAAAAAAAAACTCGGTGGGTTCCTGCTCTCGTGGGCCCCTCCAGTTCAGATCCACGCCCTGCCGAGCCTGTTGCCACTGCCCGACCTCCTTCTCTGGCCCTGGTTGCCGCAAGAAAAAGGGCATTTGGAGGGAGGTTGTGGCTGGGGCACATTAATGCAATCCCCTTCCAAAAGGTCTACAGAGACCCACAGTATGATCCCATTGTTGGCCAAGGGGTCAATTAAACATATCAGCCCAACTTGGCCCAGCATGTCGGTGAAAATATGCCCAGCATCTGTTAATACACTCTAAGCTGGATAACTGCGGCCTTGTTTGCTCTCTGGAGACCTTAAGGCTTTGGCACAGCAACAGTTTTAACTGGAAGAACCGCAGTGGTCAAAGAGCCTTCCCCCACATCACTTGCTAGTGAAAAGAATAGTAAATGCTCTGGCAATTACAGTCACCCAGGGTGATGGGGGGTCTGATATGGAATGTTCATTCATGTTGGCATTCCTGACTGGTCTGTCACTGGCAGATTCCGGAATGTTCTCATTATACTTTACATAATTGCCACGTGCAATCGGCACAGGTTCTGTTCAGGTCAAAGCTCCAGCGCTGATTCACGAAGAAACACTGTGACATTTCTCAGGCTTAACAATCACTGAGCTATGTTACACACATTATTGCAGCCATTTGTAAGTCCCAGTTGCCACCAAGGTTGCGTGGGTACTAAGTGGCCTCTAATGGAATGGCCATCAATGCCAACGTATATATAGTTATCTATTGACTTACTGCACAATGCAAAGTCTCTAACAGGAGAGGAAAGAGTTGCCCCAAGCCCTATGCCCTGTAACCAACAAATTAACATTCAAGGGCATTATTGAACCTTAGAAATACTGAAGCTTAAAGGCTGAAGTTGGACAAACTAAGCTTTGTACAGTTTTCAGTACAAGAGAAGTGGATCTATAGCCTTGACTTGTACTATGATAGCAGTTGGTTCATCTATTGGTCAGTATAGAAAAGATAATCTGTTAAACTGTGGTGCTGGCAAAATGGTACAGCTGCATTGGCCCAGTTTGTCTTGGAGGTTCTGTAAAGATTCTTCATATTGTTGCTTTCCAGATGCTATACAGGTCCATCGCCACCATCCAAGTCCCATTCGTATCCCTTTGCGCGTGCGCATACACATTTCTTATCTCGTCAGGCCAGAGCACTGGGGATTTGTGTGGGAGATTTAAAGAGTTAAAAAATCTCCCAAATGTCTCCAGTGCTTGGAACCCATTAAGATGTGGCTGGGCAGCATGCCATCCTTAAAATTCTGCTTCTCTCCTAGCATACCTTCTAACTGTCTTGTTTTTCACAGGACAATCCCGATTTTGACAGCTCAGCCCGCAGTTCCGGATTTTCGCTGAAATGTCCTGACTTTCTCTTTGATCCCCTGCACTAAAAAAAAAAAAAGATATAAAAGTTAGCTTTTTGCAGAGATTCCAGAATATGTGGCAAATGCACTAAAGGTGGCCATAGACATAACAATTACAATCTTTCTTGGAAAAGATGTTTCCAAGAAAGATCATTCATTTCAGTACACACGTGTAGAGCTAAATCATCAGATATACAGAGAGTAGCAATAGAATTCTACCTGTATCTGACAATTCAGCACTAACAATGGCCGATGTTCTGGTGCCTTCAAAGGTGACCGATCAAAACTTTCCGTCCAGTCCAATCGACGAGCCGACCAATATCCAAGTCTTCCGCCGATATCGGTCAGCTCTTTATCCACCATACAATACAGTTTTAACAATTTATGATAAGCAAAGAAACAATTGTAACTATTTAAGATAAGCAGGTCTCTTGGGGAAACTGTGACTTGCAGCTTAAAGGGTAATTCACCTTCATGATCAAAACTATAATAACACATAAAAAACACAGAAATGTGTTCAAACTTTCATAACCTGCCAAATTTTGTAAAATGAACATGGTAATTAGGGTGGTCACAGGTCACATGTAAATTAGGGTGACCACAAAATGGGTTTGGTAAAAAAAATTCACCACAAATCTTTTTTCCCCTCTTTCTTTTTCCAAGATGTTGGGAGGTATGTTCCTAGACCTGGGACCTTGTGGCCTTTCCACAAATCTGGGCCTTTTGCCATAACAAGCTGCTGGAAATTGTAGTCTGCTGCCCTGTCTGCACCCGGAATCATTACCTCCGCTCGTATGCAGGCAGATTTCTGCGCCGAAACGTGAGATTTTGCATTGCGCTCTGAAATCGATTGTGTCGGTCTACACCTGAGCTGAGGATTCCAGGTGCAGGCAATGGATTCTCTAGCCTGTAGTGATGAGTGAATCTGTCCCGTTCACAAAATGTCAAAATAATTGCGAAACGTATTAAAGTCTAGGGAGGGTCAAAAACTTTTCTTATGGCGACTTTTTTGTTCAAAGCATAAAAGTCAATGGGCGTCATTTCTCTGCAACTTTTTTGTTGTGGCAAATATTTGCTGTAGTTTCGCCAAAAAATTTGCAGATGGCGGAAATGTGGAATTTTTCCGCAAATCTATATATATACACCCACAGAATTCATTTTTATACTGTGTTATCTGTGGGGTTGAGGATATTTATAGTTATAGGAGTCATGGCTCTTTATTTTGCTTTACGCCTCAGTTTAATTATAAAACAGAAGTTCCTTCATTGTGAAACTTGCCCAGTTCAGAGGAACTTCAGCTTGTGTTTCTCATGTGGCTCAGCGGTTGAAGACTGGATTTTATTCTCATCCAGTTCCTTAACCACCTTCTTCTTTATCATGTGTTTTTTTTTTTTTTTTGGCATGGAAAAGGAGTCTGTGCTTTTATTAGTGATTGTGTATCATACTCTCATTACTCATACAAGGCATCACGTTGGCGTCACTTGGATAGCAATAAAAGTGTTGAGTTAACTCTGTGTGTTAAAATATCATTTTGGTTTAAAAAAAAAACAGACTCTGAACCCAACTTCTGAATCCTCCAGGAAACCAAAATCCAGTATAGAAAAGTAGTACTTTGTGCACATTTGGCACCAGGCCCGGACTGGCAATCTGTGGGTTCTGGCAAATGCCAGAGGGACTGCTATAAGGTCCCATAGAAAGTCAGTATTTAGTGGACTGATTGGGCCTCTGTGTACCTGAAATGCCAGGGCCTATTTTAATTCTCAGTCTGGACCGTTTGGCGCCCAGAAAGCAGCCATTAATGTCATGTACATCAGCAAAGAACTCATTTCCCCGACTGTCACTAGATATGATTGATCTGCTTTGATTGGAGGCACTTTATTTGAGTTGGCTGTGAATCCGCATCCAAACAGCCACAAATCACTGTCACACTGGAACTCAAATCACTAGTTTGCACAAATAGGTTCACCCCTCTCTGTCTGACACCCATGACTTGTAAGGAGAAGTGGATACCGCTTAGTAATCAGAAGTTGCTAGTACACCAACCTGCAGCTACTGTTGCACTACAATTCCCAGAATCCCCTGCTGGCCACTGCCGTGAATGCATTTGTGGGAGCAATAAGTACAACCAGCATCAGAAGTCTTATAGCCAGTAATATGAAGTCATAATAAAAAAGCATAGTAATAAAATGTCTAGTTAGCTTTAATAAGTGGTTGTAGAATGAGGGGGGAGTACTTAAGTAACCCCCATCCCAGATATTCTAGTAACTTACAGTACCTTCTACCAGGGCCCCGTTGAAAAAAATAGGCAACCCCAGCAATTGTGGTTCTGGGAATGAAAAACTGATCATTTAAAGGGGTTGTTCACTTTAAGGGCAGAGACACACGGGGAGATTAGTCGCCCAGCGAAAAATCTCCTCTTCTTCAGGGCTACTAATCTCCGTGAACTGCCTCCCGACCAAGTAGAAATCTGTGGTGGGATGCAATTCGCATCGCTTTGTTTTCCGAAGTCTAAAATGTAATGTTGCCTCACGTGGAAACTTCGGGCGACTTCGGAAAACGAATTGCTTTGAGTGCCATCCCGCTAGCGATTTACAGTCTAGCCGGCGGGAAGGCCGTTCGGGGAGATTAGTCGCCCTGAAGAAAAGGAGATTTGTCGCCGGGTGACTAATCTCCCCGAATCTGACCGTGTTTTTCTCACTTTGAACATGTCATAAAAGGCTATATTCCTGGCAACTTTGCAATTGGTCTTCATTATTTAATTTTTTATAGTATTTGAATTATTTGCCTTTCACTTCTGTCTCTTTTCAGCATCCAAATGGGGGGGTCCCGGCAGCCAAAAACTATTACTAGAATTATACTGTCATTTTTATTTTTTATTACTCATCTTGCTATGCAGGCCCTCTCCTATTCATATTTCCATCTTTCGTCCAAACCACTGCCTGATTGCTAGGTTAAATAAGTCCTTAGAAACCAGACAGTTGCTAAAATACCAAATGGACAGATGTACAAAAAGCGAAATAACTGAAAAACCATAAGCCATAATAGAATGAAGACCAATCGCAAATTGGATCAAAATATCAAAGCTGATCTACTCCTTTAACGTGTCACTTTATATAGCCAGTAGTGTATGGGCATTTAGCTTATTATACATATAAATTTAAATACACAGAATATATAGTTTGGCACAGCCAAGGTACATCTCATACAGCGCTGTGGAATATGTTAGCACTATATAAATACATGTTAATAATAAAATAATAATTCTTCCTCCATGATAAGCAAAAGCAATGAAAGGTCTTATCCAGGCTGTAGTAGGATGGAGTTGTATATCTGGATGACCCATTATAACAGGGGCCTTGAACAAAGTCCAGTTTACTCCGTCATCATTGCGTTGTCTTGGGGTTAATCTGTTGATTCTTCCATTACAGCCTCGGCCTTTTATAACCACGTGAGCCTTTTCTACGGTGCCATTTCAGAATTCTGCACAATATCAACCTGCCCGACCATGAAAGCCTGGTCCATGTAAGTAAAGCGATGGATTCTATGCCTATATATACGCTGGATATAGTCCCATATGTGTTTTGCATCAGATCTATTGCTGTAGGTACCCAAGTGACTTACACTAGCACCCTGTTATTTACAGCAGTGGCATAAAAGAAGCACCAGTATAGATGTAAATACACAAATGTATTAGAGGCTCCTAAATCTACAGCCCTCCTGCAGGTGCTGAGCTGTTCTTGCTGGAAGCTGTAGTACAGCAATGACTTGTTAGCCTAAGGCTGAAAATTCCATAGCTGTAACATAAAAGGAATATGGATGAACAGGACACTGACCCCTCTGACGGAATGTGTGTGGACCCTCTGGCTGTTGTTGAACTACAGCTGCCACATTCCCAGACAGTCTGAGTTCACTAATAGCTGGAGGGCCTGCTGTAGACTTATGACTGTACTACAAGATCTCCTATGAAGTTATAGCCATTTCCAATAATAGGACTAAATGTACCCAATAAATCAATACATCTCTCCGCCACAAACAACCATCTTTTGTTCTGTGGCTGGAAAAATACCATAACTCTCAGCAACCCTTGCCGTTGGAGTTGAGCAACAATAATGTGTATCTTATGTATCAGAGGTCAACGAAAGAACATTTCGCAGGGCATGGGGCTATTTAAATCACAGGAGGGGTTGTGTAACATGCCCCCGGGGACTGAATGGTTATGGCGTAACTGAGGCTGCTGTTGGGTCCCTGCCATGTTAATTAAAGGCAAAGTGACCCATAACATTAAAGATAGTTTACTTCACTTTGCCAAAAATATCATCAGCTTCTTCCTGCTATACAATGTCATCATTAGCTCCTATATAGTAACAGGAAGGTGAATGCCATTAGGGGAGATAAACAAAGTGGCTGCATGCTGGAAACTACAGCTTTGCATGTGAGGGGGGCTGATTCCTGCTGCATTGGCAAAGCTTCTATTACCTCTTTAAGAGCCACCCAGCCAACAATCGACAGTGCCCACGTAATTTTACCTTTATGCTGGCACCATAGATTCTGCTGCATGTAAAGGGTTAATAGATATAAGTGTTTTGCCTCTGTTCACATTCTACTGGGGTTCATGGCAATGCGACCACTAGAGGTCACTGTTTCATTACAGCCAGTGGTGTAACTAGAGGAAGCAGACCCTGCCGTCATGGTGGGGTCTGGGGGACAAGGGGTGACTGCTTTCTCTTTAAAGAAACCTGGCGACACTGTAAGCAGCAGGGAGCTGGGGACGCAATTGGAAGTGGGGGGGCAGGTTGAAGTTGAAACTGGGCCCCTCTAAAGAATATTTTGTGGGGGAAAGGCCCAGTGACGATTAGAGTCATTGGCTGAAAACCCATGGCCGTACCTGAATAAATACAGATATGGGCAGGGGCGATCATGGGCATTTTGCCACCTGAGGCCGCCCACCACCCCTGCCCACGGCACTAAACTTTTCAGCACTGGAGGGGGTCAGGGATTGGTTATCTAGAATCCTTGGGACCTTTGTTTTTTCAGGATAAGGTGTATTTCCGTGTTTTGGATCTCCATGCCTTAAGGGCAGAGAGATTTGGGGAGATTAGTCACAAAAAACCTCCTCTTCTTCGGGGCAACTAATTTCCTCAAACTGCCTTCTCCTGCCTTCCTGTCGGTTAGAAAGAAAATCACCGGCGGGATGGCAGTTGAAACGTTTCGCTTTCCACGGTCACCTGAAGTTTCCTCGTGAGGCGACTTTGGAAAACGAAGCGCTCCGAGTGCCATCCCCCCATCGATTTTCATTCTAGCCGGCGGGAAGGCAGTTTGAGGAAATTAGTTGTCCCAAAGAAGAGGAGATTTGTCACCGGGTGTGACATGGGGTGTTGTCTCTGCCCTAAGTCTGCTGAAAATCATTAAAACACGAATTAAACGTAAAAGATTGTTTTTGCCACCAATAAGAATTAATTATTGCTTAGCTGGAATCAAGTACAAGGTACTATTTATTATGATTACAGAGAAAAAGGAAATCATTTTTAATTGATTGATTGAAATGGCATCCATGGGAGATTACCCTCCCATAATTGGGAGCTTTCTGGATAACGTGTTTCCAGATAACGGATCCCACAAGTAGGGGCCTATTTATCAAGGGTGGAATTTCGAATTGAAAAAACTTGGAAATTCGAATTCAAACAGACCAAATGAAATTAAGTCTTAAGTTTTTATTGGTCGAATAGGTCCGTTTTCGATCAAATTCAAATAGCGCATTAGATCGAATTGGATTCGAAGTTTCCCCCAGAAAAAGTCCACCAATTGACTCCAAATCAGTTTTAGGAGGTCCCCCATAGGCTAAAACAGCATTTCGGCAGGTTTAAGATGTTTTAAAGAGATGATAAATTTAGATTTTTTTAAAAAAAAATTTAAATTTGAATCGTATTTGGACTATTCTCTATTCAAAATACACAAAAAATAGCTCGAAATTCAATTTTTTTTTTTACATTCGAAAATTCACCTCGACCTTTGATAAATCTGCCCCGTAATGTCCCCACCCCCCGTGACCTCGTTATAAATAAACTTCTGTTTTCATAAATTCTTTGGTTGTCCTGAATGTTGCTGAGCTGAGCTCATCCTTAAATTAACCTCATGTCTCTATGGCTGATCACATTCCTCTGAAATAGGCCCAGGTTCCTACATTTTTCATGGGAAATACTTTTAGGTGAATGCAGCTCATGTTGTTGTAGAGAAGCCTGGAATACCTATGTTATTACCCTTGCTTACACGGCTTTACCAAAACATCTCTGGGCCCTTTTCCCCCAACGAGGGGATTGGGAGGTGGGAATTCTAGGGTTTCTTTATTCCAACAGCCGTGCAAAGACGACCTTGTTGACTGAACGTTGCCGTGTAACCTGTATACACAAAAACAGCTGAAGGCAGCCCAGGGGATTATAATTAGCTGTACATGCACCTGCTGCCTGGCTCCTCGCTGCTCTAAAGACTGACACCCGCTTGCTGAATTTAGCCTTTAATCTGAGCCTGATCTAATGAGATGAGTTCAGTGCATTAAATTCACTTTCGATTCTCGCTGCAGGGTGGGTGGGTCATTAGTAACAGGAGTGCCCAAATGGATTAGAGCAGCTGTCACGCACAGCAAGTCATGGACTGCCAACATCTCATAGTCCCGGGTACAGTATTGCTTTTAGCTTGGTTAAAACTGAAACAGGCCTCTGCTTATACAGAAAAAAAAACAAAACAAAATAAAATGTTGCATAAAAAAGGGAAATATCATTTATCAAACCATCAACAAAGATATATTAATAGGATTCCATGTTAAAGGTTTTCAGTTCGGTTGTTTTCACATTGTTCACCATAAACAAAGACTTTTTTTCAATTGTTTCCCCAAAATTTAAGTTGAATGTCCCTGTCTCGGTCTGGCAGCTCAGTGATCCAGAAGCAGATTCTGAACTGTTAGAATTTGCTCCATTTAGTTGATATAATCAGTTTCTCAGCAGTATCTGTGGAGTATTAGCAATTATTGTATCAATTCTAACAGCTGCCTTTAATGAAACCCAGGGATTCTGCTCAGCAGGGACAAACATAACAAATGTATCAACTCAAATGTATCAATTTAGAACAGTTAAAGAGTCGGCGACCCTCCTCCAGAGCTGCTTTAGAAGCTGAATTTTTACTTTACACTTCAATATTAGAAAAACGGTCACAAATAGAAAGTATTTGGAAAAAGTCTTTATTTCTGGTGAATTATCTGAAGCCAACTGACATGAAAAAAGTTTTGAAGGTGAACAACCCCTTTAAAGGACAGTAACCGCAAAATAAAAAAATTTGTTAGTATGATATGAAAAAGACACCAACACATATTAAACTTTAAAGTCACTAAGTCTTTATTAAGAAATAACTTACCCAAGCTTCGCTTGCGCTCCTCTTCAGAAAAGGCGATCAACGATCCATCGTGTGGCGCTCCATTTCTCCTCCCTGCCTTCCTTATAGGAGATAGGGAGGAGAAATCGAGCGCCGCACGATGAATCGTCGCTCTGTCACCATTTCCTCTTCAGAAACGGTGACAGAGCGACGATCCATCGTGCGGCGCTCGATTTCTCCTCACTATCTCTTTAATGTTCTTAATAAAGACTTAGCGATTTTAAAGTTTAATATGTGCTGCCATCTTCTTTTCGTAGCATACTAATGATTTTTTTTTTTTAGAAAATTTTTGCTGTTACCGGTCCTTTAAGAAAATTCATTTGGCACTCGGATCGCTTTGTTTTCCAAAGTCGTCTGAAGTAAATACACACTTTTGGCCTAGCTATGGCCTCCGTCTATCGAAAGCAAATGGAGCAGCCCAGGTCTATGGCAGATCTATTTGCAATAGGAAGTTATTTCATAATGTTCAGGTACATTGCACAGGAATGTGCGCTTTACTGGGACAGACAATGGCGACAGAGAGGTGTAAAGCAAGAAAAAGTGGTTTACGCTGCACAGGAACTTCACATCCCATTTTCAGCGGGGAGGGTGGAATTCTATGAATTAGGGCAGAGACACATGTGGAGATTCAGGTAGATTAGTCGCCAGGCGACAAATCGCCTCTTCTTCGGGTGATTAATCACCCCAAACTGCCTTCCCGCCGGCGATTTAGATTCTAGCACTACGAGCACTTTTGTTTTCTGAAGTCGCCCAAAGTTGCCTCACGAGATTAGTCGGCTGAAGAAGAGGCAATTCGTCGCTGAGCGACTAATCTCCCCGAATCTCCAAGTGTGTCTCTGCCCTAAAGCTTATTGTCCCCTGTACGGGACTCACAGAAGGGCCTGAAAAAATCTCCTTTGATTTTTCCATCTGATAACGACTGCATTGGCATGTTGATGCAATCTTCGATTGTGTAACTACCAGGGGTGCAGTCACACCCAGACCTGCTGGAGTGGCAATAAATTATATAGCAGACGCCAGGGCAGAGCTACATTTATAGGCCCACTCATTGGGTATGAGCCTATATGCATTTCCTGGGGGGTTACATCCTGCACCAGAGCTGCTTCAGAAGGTGAAAATGGCACTTTAATATTAGAAAAACGGTGACACATAGAAAATAAAGAGTAATTAGAAAAAGTCGTTATTTCTGGTGATCTATCAGAAAAAAACTAGTTGTTTGAAGGTGAACAATCCCTTTAAGAGGCCTATTTATCAAAGGTCGAATTTTGAATTCATGTGGTTCTTTTCTGTTTTGCTCTAATAATTTTGAATATACTCACATTCGACTGGGAGGTTATTTAAGAAAAAACGTGAATGTCTAATATTCAATTGAAAAATGCACATCGCAGAAAAGTCATATCGAATATTATGTAAAGCAAGTTACTCACAGAACTTTAAAATAGGGATGCACCGAATCCTTCGGTTCGGGATTCGGCCCTTTTCAGCAGGATTCGGATTCGGCCAAATCCTTCTGCCCGGCCGAACCGAATCCTAATTTGCATATGCAAATTAGGGGAGGGAAATCGCATGACTTTTTGTCATGAAACATGTTTTCCATATGCAAATGTTTTCCATATGCAAATTAGGATTCAGATTTGTTTCGGTATTCGGCCGAATCTTTCGCAAAGGATTCGGGGGTTCGGCCGAATCCAAAATAGGGGATTCGGTGCATCCCTACTTTAAAATATGGTGAGAAGAGATAAAGTTTATTTATTCTTCCAAAGTTTCGGTCTTCCTTGAGACCTTTGTCTCTGTGCTGCCACACCTTGACAAAGGTCTCAAGGAAGACCGAAACGTTGGAAGAATAAATAAACTTTATCTCTTTTCACCCTATTTTTTAAAGACCTGTGAGTGCCTTGCTTTACATAATATTCTATATAAATATATACTGTATACTGAGGGACGGGAAGAGCTATTGCTGGAGATATATATACTATAGTATATAATATAATATAATATAATATAATATATGTTTGTGTTCTTGTATCCTTAGCCAATACCAGTGGACGGATGAGAAAGGCCGGAAGAAGAAGTGTTCAGCCCCACAGTATGCAGACTATGCTGCCAGCATCATTCAGAAATTCCTGACAAATGAAGACCTGGTACCAACAAAGCACTGTGAGTTTCTCATTTTTTCATATGTTTATTTCAGGGGCTGAGCATGTTATCTGGTTAATCAGCCTATGGGTGGAAAGGATGAAGATCAAAGAGGACACACTCTATGTGGCTGTCTTTCTGTCCTTCCGATTATACATGCTCCTTGCACAAACAGCAAGAAGCAAAGATGAGCTAAAAGCTTAGACATTAACATAGGTCTCTATTTCCGGCCTTAGGTGCACCCTAATAGCATCACTCCTAGAACTGTCATTTTTTTCCACTGAATTAATGGTCATGCTAAACATGGTGAAATGTACAATCTGGAAGACTGGATTTCTTAAAAACAAGTCTGAAGTCTTAAAAAGGTGGTTCATCCTTTGTTAACTGTTATTATGTTATAGAATGGCCAGTTTGTTCTAAGCAATTTTTCAATTGGTCTTCATTATTTTTTTTCAATATAGATTTTTTTCATTATTTGCCATCTTCTTCTGACTCTTTCCAGCTTTTAAATGGGGGTCACTGACCCCATCTAAAAACAAATGCTCTGTAAGACTACAAATGTATTCTTATTGCTACGTCCGGTCTCTTAATCAAATCAGTGCATAGCTGCTGGGGAAATTCAGACTTTTGCAAACTGGAGTGAATAAAATGCTAAATAAATTAAAAAACACAAATAATTAAAAGATTAAGACCAACTGCAAATTGTGCCAGAATATCACTCTCTACATCATACTAAAAGTTGACTCAAAGGTTAACATCCCCTTTAAAAGCACAATTTTGAAGGAGATCTTACCTGAAACAGCGACAGGGGGTCCACATAGAAAACATCAGAGGACAATATCAGATGTTTGGGTAACTAAAATAAATTGTCCAGTTGCCCTTATGTATACAGGCATAGGATCCATTATCCGGAAACCCGTTATCCAGAAAGCTCTGAATTATGGGAAGGACGTCTCCCATAGACTCCATATTAATCAAATTTTTAAAAAACAACTTTTTTCTCTGTAATAATAAAACAGTAGCTTGTACACAGACAATTACAGATAAGCTCTGTAGTATACAATGGGATTCTTCAGAACTTATCTGTTATCTACTGTGTATCCTGTGTTTAAATGGCTGCCCCATGGCTACACAGCAGCTTGTTTATATAAACTATAGTAGTACTTATCTGTTATCTACTGTGTATCCTGTGCTTGAATGGCTGCCCCCTGGCTACACAGCAGCTTGTTTATATAAACTATAGTAGTACTTATCTGTTATCTACTGTGTATCCTGTGCCTGAATGGCTGCCCCCATGGCTACACAGCAGTTTGTTTATATAAACTATAGTAGAGTTTCTGAAGCAAACACACCAGTTTTACCAGTGCAGGGCAACAGCACATTATTTTCTCATTCCTTTAAAACACTTAAATTTTTTGGTGTTTCCTTAAAATGGAATATATCCGTTATGGCTTACTAAGCAGCACAGGGCAACAGTACATTATATTGTTATTACACTTTAATTTTTTGGTGTTAATGTGCCTTTAAATGGAATATAGCTGTTATGGCTTACTAACATAACACAAGAAGCCATGTAGATTATAAAAATATATTCATTTTTGTTTTTTAAATTATTTTACAGGTAAAGAATTCCCAAAGTCTTTCAAGCCGTCAATACAAAAGACTTTCAGGCTTCTCTTTCACCTCCTGGGGCACATCTACACGTGCCATTATAAAACGGCGGTCACCTTGGAGTTGCACCCACACCTGAACACCCTCTACTTGCACCTCTTACTGTTCTGTGCAGAGTTTGAACTGCTCGATTCCAAAGAGATGGCGCTGAGCGAAGACCTGACCACAGCCCTGATTCGCTCCAGTCCCGGGCCGAAGACTACGGGAAACCATTCTCGGAACACCTGAAACAAGCCCAGGAATTCATCTTTTTATACATAAATATATATTTCCTACTGCCACATGGACAAGCTTTACGCCACATGCATAGCCAAGTACAATATTATTACATATCGATATTCCAGATTCTATACAGGGTGGCTTGCTTTCTTTTGGGCAAAATGTGCATTACAAATCTGAGCAGCTGATTGGCTGGAGAACAAACCAATGTGGGAACCAGTATGAAGCTTCTGATCTCAGATATTCAAGGAGATGGTGTTGATGGCAAATAATCTTGGGTGGCCAATAATATGCCAACCACAGGAATGAGAGAGAGAAATATTATAGTTGCTCCGCAAATGCTGTATTGTGGAACAGACAATCAATAGCCATTTGGACTCAATGTTTTTAACTATCACAAAGGTCAGAGATACCAAATGAGAAGAATATCCTTTTTTTTTTTTATTATTATTATTTTTTACTCATGGATTTTATCATTCAAAAGGACAGCGTTACAGTTGAGGTTTCTAAATTTTTACTTGGTGGGACTTGTTACTTTAAAAAAATGCACTTAACTTTTGTAATTTATTCATTTAATTAAAAAAAACAGAAATTAAAAAGAAAATCTGGTGTGATTAATGATTGTTTGTTGGGGCAATGGGCTGCACACCAATAGTGTATATCTTAACAGCTGGGAAGTTATAGAATGGTCTATGCTTAGCAACTTTTCAATTGGTCGATTTTTTTTGTTTTAGTTTTTTTAATTAACTTCTGGCCATTTCCAGCTTTTAGAGGGGAGATTACTGACCCTGGCAGCTAAAAAACCCTATACAATTATAGTTGCTATGTATTAAGGTGGCCATACACGGAGAGATCCGCTCGTTTGGTAATGTCGCCAAACAAGCAGATCTCTCCCTGATATGCCCACCTTGAGGTGGGCAATATCGGGCTGATCCGATCATGGGCCCTAGGGCCCAACGATTGGATCCTAATAATGGCTAACGGGAGGTCAGATCGTGGGACCGCATCAACAAACTGATGCGACCGCGATCCAATGGGATATCAATCGGGGAAGCCCGTCAGGGGGCCCCATACACGGGCCAATAAACTGCCGACTCGGTCTGTCTGCAGCTTTTATCCGCCCGTGTATGGCCACCTTTACTTATCTTCCTATTCAGACCTCTCCTATTCATTCTCCAGACTCATTCAAAATACTGCCTGATTGCTAGGGCAAACTGGATCCTGGCAACAAGATAGATGCTAATATTCCAAACTGAAAGGCTGCTGAACAAAAAGCTAAACATTTTTTTTCTAAAAAAGACCATTTGCAAATAGTCTTAGAATATCATTGTCATTCAAAACATTATTAACCTAAAATCAGATAGGGGCTGATGTCAGCCTGCTGAAAAACAAAGGCAGAGAATCAGTTCCTATACTAACCTTACCTTCAGGGTTGGATTGGATCTGGAAAAAATCTGGTGGGCCCTGGCTCTCGACAAGGGAGTCCTGCTCATCCAGTGGCGTAACTAGATATTACTGGGCCCCACAGCAAATTTATTTTTCAGGCCCCCAAAATGTTTAGAGGTTGACTTGTTTCTCCAATATTTATTGAAATTGTATATGAATTAGGGCCTCATGGGGCCCCTATACCTCCTGGGCCCCCCTGCAGCCGCAGGGTCTGCTTCCTCTATAGTTATGCCCCTGTGCTCATCCTACTGGGAACTGCAAGTGCCAGTGTTTCCTAATTCTTGTCATGTGTTTTTCAGCTGAGCTCAGACGTTATCTTACGTTAGCCTTAAGGTGGCCATAGAAGCACAGATAATATCGCACAAAGCAAATTTTCATACAATATTCGGTGTGTGTATGGTGGGAAACTAACCAAACAATATCTGCAGAAGACTTGGATATCGGTCGGCTCGTAGATCGGGTTCTACGGAAAATTTTGATCGGAAAAACATCGGGGTCCCATCTACAGAATGTGCAAGTGATTCCAGCCTGATTGTCCTGGCATCTGCCTTAGGCTATTTAAATGACTGGACATTTAAATAACTTGGAAACATTGCAGATCCATAGTATTTTGACAGCAAACATTCTAAGGTCTAAAACTGATTTGAGCAGCATGGCCCAGATACTTGCAGCAGGAAAATAAATGGTGGGTTGAGGGAGTTCCATTCATAAAACATTAAACAACTCAAACGCTAATTTATTGTTATACTATATAACTCTCTACATAATGGGTCCATTATTTATAGCTATAGCTGTGCCGCTTTAAGTAGCCATACACAGATATTATTGTACAATATTCAGTGCGTTTATGGTGGGAGACGAGACGACCAATATCAGCAAAACACTCGGATATCAGTTGTTATGTTGATTAGGCCAAATCTTAGTGCTGAATTGTCAGAGGTAGAATTCTCCTGTTTTTACCTGTATATCTGACGATTTAGCTCTGAAAGGAGAAGGAAAGCTACTGAGGCAGTTTATTGCCAATAGATTAGCCATAATAGTGCAAGCTATAATGCTATATTTATTCTGTAGAATGCTATTGCTTTACCATACCAGCGTAAACAGCTCTAGAATTTTGTTTAGGATAGCAGCTGCCATATAAGCTTGATTTGACATCACTTCCTGCCTGAGTCTCTTCCCTACTCGCTCATAGCTCTGGGCTCAGATAAGAGCAGAGATGGGAGGACAGAGGTGGGAGGGTGAGAGAGGAGCAAACTGAGCATGCTCCAGCCCAAGCCCTGGAGGTTAAGCTTAAAAGAAGTCTGATACAGAAGTCCATGTGTACACAATAAAAGGAAAGAAATGTGGTGTTTATTTTGACAGAGGCTAATTTGAAGGTTTACTGGTATATTTATATAGACCTTTCTGATAAAGCTTAGTTAATGTTAGTAGAGAAAACTAAGGATCTTTCCTGCAACCTGTCGTCACACTTTATGGCTGATATATTATAAGTATCATTATAAAGCTGTGCCTGCATGGGCACCCCAGTCCCCTAGTCCCCAATTCATATCCAGTAAAGACAGTTACAACAGTGTTGTATAAAGCGTGGCGCTGGTCCATGTTAAACCCCTGTGCAAAAGCTCTTCACATATTTACAGTACAAAAAGAAAAGCATGGCACACACGTCCAAATATCTAAACAAAGTGAAGTTTTATTACTGGTCTCAGTTATTGCAAAAATAACCACACACATGATGTATGCGAAAAAGAATCTCGAGTCTTGGCGTCACAACTACACAGCACTGAGCCTGGCCAATTACCTTTCCTTCTGAACTTATATCTCTTTGACTGTCTTTGACTGTTACAGGAACAGGTGGAGATGTTGTTACAAAATTCAATATTGACTGTTAATATAAATTTAAATAGCTCTGAAACAAAACAAAAAATGATTCTTGTAAACTGCAGAAGTATTTCTAAAAACACCCTGAGCAATTCCACATTAATCCTTAAATGGCCTGTTACTGTAAAAAAACACTGTCTCTTCCTTGTGACGTGAAGTCTTTAGTCACTGCAAGGTATATAATATAATATATATATATATATATATATATATATATATATATATATATATATATATATATATATATATACTGTATAAAATACAAAAAAGCCATGAATATCCTGTAAATTATACCCTTATAAACGGTGAGTTCTGATGTCATTTCTGTCACATGACTCACTTAAATTTGTGTATTATAATAAATAAAGTACCCCTAGTTGCAAAATATGAGGATATTATAAGTTACCTCGGAGTTCCATGACCTGTATAAAAACACTCAGCCTTCGGCCTCGTGTTTTTATATGGTCATGAAACTCCTCGGTAACTTATAATATCCTTATATTTTACAAGAGGGGGTACTTTATTCAATATATAAACTATATAAGCTTTTCAGTGAGTCAGGGCAGGGACCCACCAACAGGAAGAGGAATGCAATAGTAGGACAAAATATACAAATTGCTCTTTAGAGGTTTTAACATGGGATGAAATACTTTCAGATCTATAGCACAATGGCTTTGTTTTAAGGTGACACTATTGGTAACTATGGAATCTTACAACATGTACAGCCATATGGGGACTCTAATCTGGAAAAACAATATCCAAAAAATCATTTAGTTGATACATTTAGTTGATTCATTTCTCTGCAGTATCTGTGGAATAGTAGCAACTATTGTATCAATTCTAACAGCTGTCTTTAATGATTCAGCTCAGCAGGTAGAGTCTTGCAGCGGGCTGGGTACTTACAGGTTACCTGCAAAAAAGCGAGTAACCTGTGGGTTGCGGGTAGAACTTTCAGGTACGGGTATAGATGTGGGTTGCGGGTTTTTATCAATAGTGATTTTTACTCCTTTACACATTATTTCCTAACAACTCCTTCTTCGAATTTTGTCACTTTCGTTTACTACAGCAGCACTACCTGTTTCTTGATGCCCAGAAGGTTGCGGATCGGATTGCGAAAAAGAGACTTGCTGGTTGGGTCCAACCAGGGGCGTAACTACAGAGGAAACAGACATTGCAGCTGCAGGGGGCCCTGGAGGTATAGGGGCCCCATGAGGTCCTAATAAATGAGCAATTTCAACATATATTGGTAAAACAGGACAACCTCTGGATATGTTGGGGGGCCTAAAATTAATTAATTGTGGGGCCCAGTAAGATCCAGTTACGCCACTGCTCCAAACGGGTAAAAGTGTGGGTGGCGGATTTGGGTTTCAAAAATTGGTCCAGCGCAAGACTCTATTAGCAGGACCAAAGATAAGAAATGTATTAACTAAGGGGCAGATTTATCAAGGGTCGAATTTTGAGGGTTAAAAAACCCTCAAATTCGACCCTCGAAGTAAAATCCTTCGAATTTGAATATTTTCAAATTAATAATAGTTTAAGTGAACGATCGAACGATTTTTATTTGACCTAAAAAACTTAGAAAAAGTTCTGGGGAAGGTCCCCATAGGCTAACATTGGACTTCGGTAGGTTTAAAGTGGTGAAGTATGAAGTCGAAGGTTTTTTTTAAAGAGACAGTACTTCGATTATTGAATGGTCGAATGATTTTTACTTCGAATCATTTGAATCATTCGATTCGATCGAATTTGAGCAATTCGATGGTCGAAGTACCCAAAAAATTACTTTGAAATTCGAATATTTTTTCATTCGAATTACTCACTCGAGCTTAGTAAATCTGCCCCCAAATGTATCAATTTAAAACAGTTACAGATTCAGCGACACCCCCCCCTCAGCTACTTTAGAAAGACATAAGAAGGTGAAAAATGTACACTTCAATATTAGAATAATGGTCACAAATAGAAGGTAATTGGAAGAAAAGTCTTTTTATATCTGGTAAACTATTTGAAAACAACTGAACTGAAAAACGTGTTGGAAGATGAACAACCCCTTTAAAGAGGCTGTTTTCCTTTGAGTTCACTTTTACTATTATGTAGAGCAGCAGGGTTTCCAGGCTAGCAGTTTTCCAGCCAAATTGGGCTACTAAATTAAAGCCCAGGCGGGTTTTGAAAGTACAAACTAGCCAAGGTACAGATTTGGGCTACTTTATGGGCCTTTGGCTGGTTTGTACTTTGAAAACCAGCCAAAGTTGTTTTTCTTGCCCTAATGTGCCAATCCTGTGTCTCCCAACGCATTTTGGGTAATGTCGTTTTTGTTGAACAATTTGCCAACTGCCAAGTAACATAGTAAGTAAGGTTGAAAAAAGACACATGTCCATCGAGTTCAACCTTTTTTTTTTTTTTATTTAACTACCTATCTGCCAGTTGATCCAGAGGAAGGCAAAAAACCCATCTGAAGCCTCTCCAATTTGCCTTAGAGGGGGAAAAATTCCTTCCTGACTCCAAAATGGCAATTGGACTAGTCCCTGGATCAACTTGGACTATGAGCTATCTCCCATATCCCTGTATTCCCTCACTTGCTAAACACCATCCAACCCCTTCTTATACCTATCTAATGTATCAGCCTGTACAACTGATTCAGGGAGACAATTCCACATCTTCACAGCTCTCACTGTAAAAAACACCCCTTCCCAATATTTAGGCGGAACCTCTTTTCTTCTAATCGGAATGGTTGACCTTGTGTCAGCTGGAAAGACCTACTGGTAAATAAAGCATTAGAGAGATTATTATATGATCCCCTTATATATTTTAATGTAAGACTACAATACCCAGCATGCAATGAGACTGACTTTTGTAGAAGTCGGGAGTTACCAGATTTTGGGCTCTGTATTCCAGTCTCCCATCACTTTTAAGCATTTTTCCATTTTCTGACTTTCTTCAATTTCAGACAATTTTGGGGCAAAAATCTGCTGGCCACCAAAATGTCTAGAGGTTGAGCTGTTTTACCAATATTTATTGAAAGTGTATGTGTATTAGGGCCTATGGGGCCCTATACCTCCTGGGCCCCCCTCTATAGTTACTCTGTAGTCAAATCTGTACCATTTTGCTTCATGTAAAAAATTCTGAAAAATCTGAATTGGCATTTTTTTCTAGAAATGCACTGAATAAAGGATTCAGTACGGGATTCGGCCAAGATTTGGCCTTTTTCAGCAGGATTCAGAATCCTTCTACCCGGCTGAACCGAATCAGAATCCTAATTTGCATAACATTATGTCATAAAACAAGGAAGTAAAAAATGTTTTCCCCTTCCCACCTCTAATTTGCATATGCAAATTAGGATTCTAATTCAGTTCGGTATTCAGGCGAATCTCTCGCGAAGGATACAGGGGTTCGGCCGCATCCAAAATAGTGGATTTGGGGCATCCCTATTTTTTTCACATATATTTATTTAATTTTTAGACTTTTATTCACTGCACATGTGCTATTTTTGGTCTACTTTTGAAGTTCCTCTTGGCTAGTTTTGGGCTGGTTTTGTAGCTGACTTTGGCCGATTTTGAAACTTAGACCTGGCAACCCTGTACAGCAGTGATCCCCAACCAGTGGCTCATGAGTAACATATTGCTCTCCAACCCCTTGGATGTTGTTCCCAGTGGCCTCAAAGCAGGTGCTTGTTTTTGATATTCCGGCATGGAGGCAAGTTTTGGTTGGATAAAACCAGGTGTAATGTCAAACAGAGTCTCCTGTAGGCTGTCAGTCCAAAATAGCCAATCACAGCCCTTATTTGGCACCTCCAAGAACATTTTTCATGCTTGTGTTGCTCCCCAACTCTTTTAACATTTGATTGTGGCTCATGGGTTACAAAAAATTTCTGTATAAAAAAAAAAAAAAAAAGGTTGAGGATTCCAGATGCAGAGAATGATATTCTTACTTGTTTTTATTTTTTACTAATACCTCCCAGCATGTTAGAAACAGAAAGAGGGACAAAAAGATTTGCCGCGTGTGAATATTTTTGACCACGCCCATTTTTGTGATCACACCCCCCCTAATTACCGTGTCCATTTTACAAAATTTGGCAGGTTTTTAAAGTTTGAACACATTTCTGTGTTTTTTATGTGTTATTACAGTTTTGCTAATGATGGTGAATTGCCCTTTAATAAGTTCCTATCTTATCTAAAAATATGTTAAGCATCTATTCTGGGCTCTCTGCCAAGAGCCAATTAAGTTATACACTTTGTATCTTTTTCTGGCAGTTCAGTGCAGGAGAAGAAAGAGAAACTCAGGGCCATATCAGTACATATTCCTGACTGCGTGTTGAGCTGTCAAAAGTGTGACTGTCCCGCTCAAAACAGGATGGTTGGGAGGTAATTAGGGTTGCCACCTGGCTTATATTTTACCAGCCTGGCCGGTAAAAATGATGGTTGATCCCAATGTTATTAATAGAGAAAAAAGATAAATATATAGGAAGGCTGGCATTTTTTCCAGAAAATGGTGGCAACCCTAGAGGTAATATTTGTAGTTTTTGAGTCATTTAGTTTTTTTATTCAGCTGCTCTCCAGTTTGCCATTTTCAGTCATCTGGTTGCTATAGTCCAAATTACCCTAGCAACCATGCATTGATTTGAATGAGTGACTGTAACACTATTAGGAGAGGGCCTGAATAGAAATGAGTAATAAAAAGCTGCAATAATTTGTGGCCTTACATAGGATTTGCTTGCTTTTTTTTCCAATGTGCTTCTTTTATTGCCGGGTAAGTGTAATAGAGATACAAGCAGAGAAAACAATGACTGGTTATTTGGTTATGGCTATACATTGGGAGCTGAAGAACTAGTGGAGAATGGCAGGGCTGCAACCAACAGAAAAAGAGTATTTTTGTTTCTCAGACTAATTTTGTTTATTGTTTCTCAGACAAAAGCCAGTTTATGACTAAGAATACCACAGACGGCCACACAAAGATGGCTACGTACGTGCAGCGTCACGGCGCTTATATAGCGTAGCTATGACGTCCAAATCTCGCGCGAAGAGATTTGTGACGTTACAGTAGCTGTCCGGCAGCAGCCAAAGGAGCTGGACTTTGCTGAGGGTTGCGGGAGTTTTATGCAGCCGCCCGGTGCAGCGGGATGCATTAATAAAGAAGAGCGGGGCTGTCCCGCGTGAGGCGGGACTGTTGGCCGGTAGGTATAAGGTATAATTGTAGAATACTCTTCCTGCAGCAGCTGAAGGCTTAATGGCAAGACTCACAGTCCCTCTTGGTGTTGTTGAATTGCACATGTTTTCTTCTGTCTTGCTCTGTTTGTTCCACTTCCTTCGCTTTCTCTCATTCAACTTTTTCTCTCTGTGATCATTGCTGCTGCCTTGTCCCAGTTTTCATTCCAGCCGGGGAATTCTCTCAGCTATTCTGCTTTCCAAAATAAGGCTCATTGGCTCCTCATAAAAATCCATGTCCATGTAAATGGGCCCTTAGATTGTAAGCTCCGCTGGCGAGGGACTGATGGATAATCCTCTCGCTTTGTCCAACACCAACACCGCTTGCGCTGAACATCTTGCCTATTCCTTTAAGGGGGTTGTTCTCTTTTAAATTAACTGTTCGTATGACGTAGAGAGGGATATTCTGAGACAATTTGCAATTGGTTTTCATTTTCTATTATTTGTGGTTTTTGAGTTATTTAGCTTTTTATTCAGCAGCTCTCCCGTTTGCAATTTCAGAAGTCTGGTTGCTAGGGTCTGAATTACCCTAGCAACCATATATTGATTTGAATAAGAGACTGGAATATGAATAGGAGAGGCCTGAATAGAAAGATGAGTAATAAAAAGTAACAATAAATGTATATTCCTATAGATCAGTGATCCCCAACCAGTAGCTTGTGAGAAACATGTTGCTCTCCAACCCCTTGGATATTGCTCTCAGTGGCCTCAAAGCAGGTGCTTATTTTTCAATTCCAGGCTTGGAGGCAAGTTTTGGTTGTATAAAAACTAAGTATAGTGCCAAGTAGAGTCTCCTGTAGGCTGCCAGTCCATATAGGGGCTACCAAGTGGCCAATCACAGCCCTTATTTGGCACCCAAGGGACTTTTTCATGCTTGTGTTGCTCCCCAACTCTTTTTACATTTGAATATGACTCACGGGTAAAAAAGGATGGGGACCCGTGCTACAGAGAACTTGTTTTAAGGGGTCAGCGACCCTCCATTTGACATCTGGAAAGAGTCCGAAAGAAGAAAGCAAATAATTCCAAAACTATAAAAAAAGAAAGAAAGAAGGCCAATAGAAAAGTTGCTTAGAATTAGACATTTTATAGCACACTAAAATGTTAACTTAAAGGGGACCTGTCATCTTAAGAAATCATAAAAAGGATGGGACCCCTGCTATAGAGAATTCGTTTTTTTTATGGGGTCAGCGACCCTCCATTTGAAATCTGGAAAGAGTCCGAAAGAAGAAGCCAAATAATTCCAAAACTATAAAAAAAGAGAGAGAAAGAAAGAAGGCCAATAGAAAAGTTGCTTAGAATTAGACATTTTATAGCACACTAAAATTTTAACTTAAAGGGGACCTGTCATCTTAAGAAATCATAAAAAGGATGGGACCCCTGCTATAGAGAATTCGTTTTTTTTATGGGGTCAGCGACCCTCCATTTGAAATCTGGAAAGAGTCCGAAAGAAGAAGCCAAATAATTCCAAAACTATAAAAAAAGAGAGAGAAAGAAAGAAGGCCAATAGAAAAGTTGCTTAGAATTAGACATTTTATAGCACACTAAAATGTTAACTTAAAGGGGACCTGTCATCTTAAGAAATCATAAAAAGGATGGGACCCCTGCTATAGAGAATTCGTTTTTTTTATGGGGTCAGCGACCCTCCATTTGAAATCTGGAAAGAGTCCGAAAGAAGAAGGCAAATAATTCCAAAACTATAAAAAAAAGAGAGAGAAAGAAAGAAGGCCAATAGAAAAGTTGCTTAGAATTAGACATTTTATAGCACACTAAAAAGTTAACTTAAAGGGGACCTGTCATCTTAAGAAATCATTCCAAATCCTATTTTATGATGTTAGTCAAGCAAAATAAACTTCACGTGCACTTTAAAAATTATTTAAATCTTGTTTTTTTCTTCTTCTTGGTATTCACAATCACAGCAAGTAGGCAGCAGCCATTTTGTTAACACTGTTATTAAGGCAAGCTTTGCATCATGCCAAAATATTGTGCCAGAAAGGGCAACCTGATGCCCATGTACTGGCTACACAGTTAGATGACGAGGAAGGAGGGGATATGTGGGGAGGGCAGTGACATCTAGGAAATACAGAATGGAAAGTGAAAGTAATTTCCTGCCCCGCCTCTATGCCTAAGGCATGGAGGAGGGGCAGACAATATTTGATTGACAGCTGAGACTTTTAAACAAGTTTAAAACAGGTATGGATGTTTTAATTAAGAAAAAAAGAATTTGGATTTCATTGTGAATTTAAAAAGGGCTTTTATTATACAACTTTTTATGTCTGGGTCATAGGTCCCCTTTAAAGGGGAAGGAAAGCCCTTTTTTTACTTTAGTCCTTTTTAAAAATTAGGCTTCCCCATGTGATCGCACTTACCTGACCAGTGTCGTTTTCTCATGATAGGAGCATCGGCATGGGGTGTCGAGGTAAGTAGGTGCGATCATTTGGGGATGCCTAACTTTTAAAAGGGACTAAAAAGTAAACAGGATGTTCCTTCCCCTTTAAAGGTGATATGGAAAATTTAGTAAATGCCAGGGGTGCTGGCAGGGTCATAACTACAATACCGCAGGAAATATCTATGGTCTTTATTTTTTGCTCTAAATAGTGCAAAATTGAAAATGAAACTAAAGTCACATTTCTACTTTCTGATCCCAAAGAGCAAAGTCAAACAAGGCCACAGAGAAGCCTCTGTATAAACAAATCCCCCCTTCACCTAGCTACAGTCTGTTATCATTTAGATAAAGAGCAGCTCATTTTACAAATGATTCTCAGTGGGCTGCTGCTTTCATTGACTTTGCTCTTTGGGGTCTGAAAGTGGAATATGATTTTAGTCATTGTAAACAGAGGTTTCTGCTGACACATTCTTATGTATTTTTATTTGTTTTCATTTAGTGTGGATCTGTGAGAGGCTTCAGCAATGGATGCAGCCACACCAGGAAATGGAATAATATCGGATGTTGTCTTTGTCATTGAGGGAACGGCTAATTTGGGACCTTACTTTGAATCACTGCGGAAACATTACCTGCTGCCTGCAATAGAGTAAGTGCCACTTTGAATATTTGGTAAAGAAGTACTTAATCTTCCAGGATCTTTGCAATGACTCCTTCCAACATCACCCCCCAACAGCAACGGAGATACCCCAAGTTGATCCTACTCCCCCATACTGATTTTGAAAATGCAGTTACCCAATGAATGGCTTCCTTGACCAGACTGCCAGGCCTCTGCCCTCTTGCAGCAACAACACTTGACACAAGGAATATGTTGTGCACATGTGCAGTTGCCAGCTGAACTGTACAAATCTGCATTTGGGTAGCAAATGGGAAGCAGGGCTTTCCTGGGTGGGGAACATCTTTTTGCTGCATTTATGGAAAAGGGCTAGTGCTGGGGACTCTTGGTTAAGCTATGCCTTTCTTTCTCCGTTAAAGGAGAACTCAACCCCCCCCACTAATAAAACCCCTACCTAGAACCCTACCCCCTCCCTGCTCCACCCCATACTGCATAGGTGATAAAATCTATAAGGGTTGGGGCAGATTTGGGGAGATTTAGTCGCCTGGCAACTAATCACCTCTTCTGCGTGGCGACAATCTCCCCGAACTGCCTTCCGTCTGCTTGAATGAAGAATCGACTGCGCTAATGCACTCGCGGCGCTTCGATTTCCAAAGTCACCCGAAGTTTCATTGTGAGGCAACTTCGGAAAACGAAGCGCCGCGAGTGCATTGGCGTAGGCGATTCTTCATTCAAGCAGACGGAAGGCAGACAGAAGGCAGTTCGGGGAGATTGTCGCCACACAGAAGAGGCGATTAGTCGCCAGGCGACTAAATCTGCCCGTCTGCCCCAACCCTAAGTGCCCCTAATCCTTTATTCTCCTATAGGTGCAGTGTAAATGCAGCAGAGCTCATGGGTGCCATCTTCCATCTATTCTAATTTCTTCGGGTCCTCTTTGTCAAGTTCTGTCACATGTGCAGTTGCTACAACCAGAAGACTGCTCCCACTGCGCCTGCTCCCACTGCGCCTGCTCCCACTGCTCCTGCTCCAATACAGAGTTTCCTTTCCGAAGAAAGAAAGATGGCGCCCATGTGCTCCACTGGGCTTATTTTGCATCTAGAGGAGAGAAAGGGATTAGGGGCACTTAAAGGTTTTATCACTTATGTATGGGGGGAGCAGGGAGGGGGGACTATGTAGGGTACTGGGTAGGGGTTTTTATTAGTGGGGGGGGGTTGCGTTCTCCTTTAAAGCAGATCATTCTTATTTTGCTGTGCATTCTCTTAGCTATCTAGTATATAAACTAAATTTCACCAAGCCTATTAAAATGGTGCATTATTCTAAAAAAAAAAAAAAAAGTATTCCTTTAACAAAAGAGAGACCGTTTCTTCTCCATTATTGTTTTCTTTTCTGCCTTAGGTATTTTAACGGTGGACCTCCAGCAGAAACTGACTTTGGAGGAGATGTAAGTAACATAACAATGTTTACTTCTGTGACTGTTTTTTTTTTTCTTCTAAATGTACATTTAAATTCTGCTGTTTTGTTTTCCAGTATGGCGGCACGCAGTACAGCCTGGTCGTTTTTAATACGGTGGACTGTGCTCCAGAGTCCTATGTCCAATGTCACGCCCCCACCAGCAGTGCTTATGAATTTGTCCAGTGGCTGGACAGCATAAAGTAAGTTACTGGCTTCTCTGCCCTCGACCAGTGTATGAGTTTCACCTGATGCGTTAACACTGTTAGTCAGAACCTTGCATATTCAGTCACGTGGCTGTTGTCGATAACCAACTACAATGAGCCTTGCAATGTGGCTGAAGAAGCATTTATTTTAGATTGCTGCTGTGGGTCATACTATAAAACCAGTAACATAGTAAGTTAGGTTAAAAAAAAAGGGCACACTTCCATCAAGTTCAACCTTTTAACTCTATTTTAACTTGACTAGTTGATCCAGAGGAAGGCAAAAAACCCCATTTGAAGCCTCTCCAATTTGCCTCAGAGGGTAAAAGAATTCCTGACTCCATAATTGCAATTGGATCATCCCTGGATCAACTTGTACTATGAGCTATCTTCCATATCTTCCCTGTATTCCCTCACTTACTAAATACCATCCAACCCCTTCTTCTTCCCGTGAATCTCTGCCCCTTTTAATACAACTCAAGACTTTATTTGCCCTTGATGCTGCTGACTGGCATTGCTACAGCCAAGTTTATTATCTACAAGGACTCCCAGGTCCTTTTCCATTATTGATTTGCCTACTGCAGTCCCATTAAAGGGGAACTATCGCGAAAATGTAATATAAGCTTCATCACACTGAACATACAATCTATTAAATATTCTGCATCGTTTCTGAAATATTCAAGTTTATCTTCACTATCCCTCTCTCAGCATCTGTTTCTTTTCATTCTGTCTTAGGAGTTGGGTGTCAGATATTCATTGACAGTTAGATCCAATATATCCTATAGGGGGCTCCTTTCCTAGCAGATGTATTAGAGCTCACGCAAATAACTGATTCCAGTACAAACAAAATCTAACAAAATAACTGCCTTTTGCACAAATCCTGCACGTAGAGAGACATGATGTCTGGTGATTTTAATAGAGTGAGCTCTAATACATCTGATAGGTAAGCAGCAGTTTGTCAAGATCCTGTTGCAAGGATGCCGGTAGTCATGCATAGATTAGTTCTGATAAGCAGCTATAGTGTTGGAAAAAGCAACTGGGATTCATTGATGACCCTTTCCACTTCGGTGATACTTCATAACTAAAGCAAAATAAAGCCTGTGCACAAGCTGTTTGACTTAACGTGTCTTTTCTTGTCTTCAGATTTATGGGAGGTGGAGGTGAGAGCTGCAGTCTGATTGCCGAGGGGCTAAGCACTGCCCTGCAACTGTTTGATGACTTCAAAAAGATGAGGGAACAGATGTGAGTTTTGTGTCTCTATAAATACTTTTCTGTCTGTTGCCTTGGAGTGACCCATTAGTTGCCTTTAATGTTGGGCAGGCAAGTACCACAGAGCACTGTGCTACTGGAGTAAAAATTATACACTTTTCATGCAATAACGTATTTTAATATTCTATAAAGAACTCCCATGCAAGTTCTTATTTAGTCACGGTGTAGCTCTTTTTAATCACCTGAAATATGATTTATCTATTAGTGGGCAGACTCACAAGGTGTGCATCTTGATTTGCAACTCCCCTCCGTATTTGCTGCCTGCTGTAGAGAGCACAACCTACTCTGGATACACAACGGAGAACCTTGTGCAGAAGATTGGGGAGGTGAGCTTTTCTGGAAAGCACTTTGTCTAGTTTGTGTTTTTCATTGTCGGCCCCAATCACTGTTCCTTATGCGGCTGCCTCCTCACTCCATCTCTCTCTTCCCCATATGTTCTTTGGACACCTCTGCTTATGTCTCTGCTTTTTCCTTGCTCTATATCCATGTCCAGAATTCTGTTTACTCATCATAGTATGTATTCACTCCATTGTTATCTACTTGAAAACAGTGGTTATCATCTTGCATCAACAAAGGCCTTCCCTTTACAGCACTTTATTTTTTTTAACTTAAAGGAACAGTAACGTTAGGGTAATGCATAGGGAGATTTGTCGCCTGTGATTTTTAAAAAGCAAGTTTCTGTGGCAAGCGATCGTCTTTTTTTCTAGCAAAGATTTCACACAATGTCCAGTAATGTCTAAAACGGAAATGTGTTTGTACTAGTTGATCAAACACCAGCAATAAAAGGGACATTGTCGCCAAGAAGCATTTTTATACGAGAGGTTTTTATTCTGTTCTGTAGCCAGCCATAAATGCAATTTTCCCTGGTTTATATTCCCTGTGTAAGAACTAAAACCATGGTATTCTAAACGGGTTAATTGGTTCTGTAAACGTGCCATATAGCCCTATGAAGCCCTTATTTATATACATTTTAGTTATGTCAGTGTTTCTGAAGAAAGCCATGCAATATGTACCAGTGCAGAGTAATTATTTATTGGTCTTTCTGGCCCTGTGAAGAAGAAAGAAGGAACATCTGAATAAACATCACTGTAAATAATCTAAAATATTTTTTTTGCCAGTATTTAAAGGTGAAAATTAAAATTTAATATAAGCTTCAGCATACTGATGTAAGAAACTTTCTAAATACAACATATTAAATAGTCTTCATTGAATTTCTGAAAAAACCTTTATCTACACTATCCCTTGCTCAGCGTTTGTTTCTCTTCATTTTGTCTTCATGCAGCAGTTGGCTGTCAGATAGTCAACTGCTGCATGATATATCTTATATCTTATAGCAGATGTATTAGAGCTCATTCAAATAACTGATTCCAGTACAAACTCTAACATAATAACTGCCTTTTGCACAAATCCTGCATGTAGAGAGACATGATGACTGGTGATTTTAATAAAGTGAGCTCTAATACATCTTCTAGGCAAAAGGAGCCCCCCTTTAAGAGATATGGGATCTAACTGTCAATGAATATCTGACACCCAACTTCTGTATAAAGAGAGAATGAAGAGAAACAGATGCTGCGAGAGGACTAATGATAAACGATTATTTCAGTAACTGTAAAGAATTGATTATATTTAAAATATATTGCTTATTTCAGTATGATGAAGCTTATATTAAATGTTCATTTTCGCGATAGTTCCCCTTTAAGCAATATCTTGTTTAGATTGGCTCACTGAACTGAGATGATCAAAAATATTTCACTTTGTTTTCCTTTTACTATGCTTCTAGTTCAGTGTTCCTTCTAATCTTTTCTTAGTTGTGTGAGCAAAAAAATTCTTGTGTGCGCACTTTAAAAAAAGAAAAACAAAATATGCGCAGGTCAAAAATTGTGTTCTCACATAATATTCTTTGTGCACACCACAAATTTTTTGTGTGCAATGGCCTCAAAATTTGTGCGGTGCACAGCATAGAGGAAACATTCATCCAGCATCAGATTCATTCATACATTGTACAGCAGCTCACAAGGTCTGAGATACTCTTGTTTGACTTCAGAAAATGGAAGCTTTCCAATGGCCAGTGGGACTCTATATATTTGTCTTTTTTTGTAGAGAGGAATCCATTTCTCCATCATTTCCCCGCGCAAACTGCCAGCATTACGGACTCTCTTTGAGAAAGCCATGCCAGTGGGCTTGATTGAACCACAGCCTAAAGACTACAGCCAGGACCCTCGGCACATGATACTCGTACGTGGAATGGTTCTACCAGGTTAGTGTTGTGCACCGTGGACCTAATATCCGCTTGTGGAGAAATAAGCTGTTGGATTTTGAAAAATAGTCAATTGCCTTTCACTTATTGCATGAAATAAAAATGTACTTAAAAATTATATCCTTGTAAATGTTTTTTAGTGATGTTAGCAGTTATAGTCCAAGCATAGTGATGTCATTTCTGTCACACGACTCATTGAAGTTTGGAACTTCGACCTTGTGCTTTTATATGATCATGAAACGCCTTGGTGACTTATAATATCCCTATGTGTGTATATACACACATTATATATAGTGAATAAAGTACCCCCTCTTGTAAAATATAAGGATATTATAAGTTACCGAGGAGTTTCATGACCGGCCGAGTGTTTTTATACAGGTCATGGAACTCCGAGGTAACTTCTAATATCCTCATATTTTGCGATTGGGGGTACTTTATTTATTATAATACACAAATTGCAATGAATCATGTGACAGAAATGACATCAGAACTCACCGTTTATAACTGATGACATCAGAACTCACCGTTTATAAGGATATAATTGACAGGATATTCATGGCTTTTGTGTATTATATACACATTACCAAAAGAGAACTGCACTCCAAGGACTTGTAAGTGAAAAAAACAAGATTACATTTATTCAATGTTTCGGCTCCATCACTCGGGCCATCTTCAGGAGATCTGAAGACGACTCAAGCGATGAAGCCAAAACGTTGAAATAAATTTCATCTTGTTTTTTCACTTACAAGTCCTTTGAGTGCGGTTCTCTTTTGGTAATGGGTCTCCTATTTGTTTATTACTAATTTTAACTCTCTTAATACAGTAGGGGGTGCTACATCTGTTCCAGGAGTCATGCCACCTAAACAACATATTTCTCAGCCACCGCTCCCAGTTGTTCCACCTCAGATTGCAAGTGCCCCTTCGCATCAGCTCCCACCAGTCCAGCCACCATATATGGTATGTATTGCCAGAAGTTTGGCACTTGGGAACTGTTAACTTTATTGAAGTGGTGGTTCACCTTTAAGGAACTGTAACTTAAAAAAATGAAAGTGTTTTAAAATAATAAACGTAAAATGCAGTGTTGCCCTGCACTGCAAAAGCTGGTGTGTTTGCTTCAGAAACACTACTATAGTTTATATAAATAAGCAATGGGGGCAGCCATTCAAAGGAGGAAAGGCTCAGGTTACACAGCAGATAAGCTCTGTAGAACATAATGGTGTTATCAGTTATCCACTATTTAATCTGTGCCATATAGTCTTTTTTCAATTTCCGCCATTGCTCCACAGCAGCTTGTTTATATAAACTATAGTAGTGTTTCTGAAGCAACCACACCAGTTTTACCAGTGCAGGGCGGCAACACTACATTATATTTTCATTACTTTAAAGGGTTTGTTCACCTTTAAACAACTAGTTGTTTTCAGATAGAGCACCAGAAATAGACTTTTTCCAATTACTTTCTATTTTCTATGTGTCACCATGTTTCTAATATTAAAGTGTCAATTTTCTCCTTATAAACTGTTCTAAATTGATACATTTAGTTGATACATTGCTTATCCTTGTCCCTACTGAGCAGAATCTCTGGGTTTCATTAAAGGCAGCTGTTAGAATTGATACAACAGTTGCTTATATTCAAGAGATGCTTCTGAGAAATGGATCAACTAAATGTTGCAAAATTGTAACAGTTCAGAGTCTGCACCTGAATTACTGAGCTGTCAGACTGAAACATCAGAGACACCAACATTCAACTTTAAACTTCGATTTTGGAAAAACAGTAAAAAATAAGTAATTGAAAAAGTCTTTATTTCTGGGGAACAATCTGAAAACAACTGAACTGAAAATTTTTTGGAAGGTGAACAACCCCTTTAAAACACTTTCATTTTTTGGTGTTCCTGTTCCTTAAAGTAAATTTTTATAATGTTCTAGAATGGCCAATTCTAAGCAACTTTTCAATTGGTCATCGTTGTTTATTTTTTTTTATGTTTTCTCATTATTTGCCTTTTTCTTCTGGCTCTTTCCAGCTTTCAAATAGTGGTCACTGACCCCATCTAAAAACAAATACTCTGTAAAGCTACAAATTATTTGTTATTGGTACTTTGTATTACTCATCTTTCTATTTAAGTCCTCCACTTTTCATAATCCAGTCTCATATGCAAATCAATGCATGGTAGCTAGGGTGGTTTGGACCCTAGCAACAAGTTTGCTGATACTGCAAATTGGAGAGCTGCTAAATAAAAATCTGAATAACTCTAAATCAAAAATTATAAGATCTAAAAAACAATTGCAAATTGTCTCAGAATATCACTCTCTACAGCATGGTGTGGTGTGTGGACCAGTGGTGTCAGAACAGTGGTTGTTTGGTATATTTTATGAAGTCTTTTATAGTATTTTTTTAATTACTTTATTAGATAAATAGTTTAGTCGCCATAGGTAAGATTCTGTGTTTATTTGCTTTCCTCATCTTGTGCACATCTTTTCACATGTGAGGGAATCTGACCGAATTCTAGAAAGTAAGGGATACGTTCATATTTTCTACCTATCTGTGAGCTGGATGTTTGCAAAGGCTACACAGTACTTAAAGGAACTACTGCAAAAAATGAAAATTTAATATAAGCTTAATCATACTGAAATAAAAAAGACTTTATAAATACAATCAATTAAATATTCTGCATTGTTTCTGATTTTATATTCACTTTTCCTCTCTCATCATCTGTTTCTCCTCATTCTGTCTTCATGCAGCAGTTGGGTGTCAGATATTCACTGACAGTTAGATCCAATAAATATCTTATAGGGGGGCTTCCTTTCCTAGCAGGTGTATTAGAGCTCACTCAAATAACTGATTCCAGTTATTCCAGATTTAGAAACTGTACAGAATTTTTAATTGATTTTATATAGAAATTTGGTATGCGGACTTATATTGAATTTTCATTTCTCGATAGCTCCCCTTTAAATAGTCTCCATTTAATTTCTTTCATATAGAATAATTATATGCTTTGCTACTGCTTAATAGTCAGGGGGGTTTCATCATATGAAAAAGCAATATTTTGTTTTTGTTACAACTGCCAGCTTTTGTTAACCGTGGATTTCAGCTGAACATTGTAGCTGAAGCGTAAAGGGGAACTCTGGCTTCCAAAACAAAATTTGATAAAGAGGCCACATAACACAGACACCCCTAATATACCCATCACAGTTACCTGTTCCTTCAAAAAGTATGAATAAATAGCATTTTCTATGCTGAAATCCAGCTGTTTACAGTTCTTCTCTTTCGGCATCATTTGAAATCCTGGCAGGGAAGGAGGGACTAAACACAACTTGTAACAACTTCTCAACAGTTTACAGACAGCATGCAGGAACTACATAACCCACAATGCATTGCACTGTAATGTTCCTTATCTTATTGAAATCACATGTGCAGGGAATTTTTGGAGGATGCAGGCTGAGGACAGATGGCTGTTGATACAAAGTAACAGTAGTCAGCCAGCTCAGCAAAGTAGTCCGAGAGATCAGCAGGGGGCTAGGCTTAGGGAACTGTCAGAAACTATTAAAAATCATGAAAAGTCTGCATATTTTTTAAATAATGTATAATGCAAAGTTGCTTTAAATTATATTTACTTTTCAAAAAGCGTAACTTATGTTTTCGTGGAGTTCCCCTTTAAATTGCATTAATGCCCTTTTCTTGCTGTTGTAAAGGGAGACATAAACTTAATGCATTCTGTCATCATGTTCTTTCATGGACTGATACACCGTGTAGAGCAATTGCATGCTACAATAGCAGGGTGAATACAAGATGTTTTGGTAGGTGCAAACTGACCTGTGTTATTTTTAGCAGGTTCCTCAGCAGAGTACTTTGACTCCAGCTCATGCTGCTGCCCATTCTGCGGTTGAAGCTGCAAAGAATCAGAAAAATAGCCCCTCAAATCGCTGTAAGTTACATCAATTGAAACGTGTTCTAAAGGCATGTGCCTGAACTACACATTCTTCCAACTGCTGCAGCCTGTGCTTGATCCCACACTGGCCAAACCACTAGTCCAGTCTTCAGTAAGACTCCATGTAAAAAAGGTGAACTCTTAAAAGAACATTTAAGTGAATGGTGACACATGGGCAAAGAAAGGCCTACAAAGTTTTATGGAAGTGACTGCCCCTAACCACAGGCTGTTTTCTACTTTAGAATCTTCCTTGAGATTGTATTGTGTGTTATTTACTAGGGATGCACCTAATCCACTTCAGAAGAACCCCTATTTTACATTTTTCAGGGGACCAGGAAAAAATTGTGTAAAATACGTGAATATTTAAAATCAGGGAAATATATTAAAGGGATACTGTCATGGGAAAAAATGTTTTTTTCAAAATGAATCCGTTAATAGTGCTGGTCCAGCAGAATTCTGCACTGAAATCCATTTCTCAAAAGAGCAAACAGATTTTTTTATATTCAATTTAGAAATATGACATGGGGCTCAACATATTGTCAATTTCTCAGCTGCCCCAAGTCATGTGACTTGTGCTCTGATAAACTTCAGTCACTCTTTACTGCTGTACTGCAAGTTGGAGTGATATCACCCCCCTCCCTTTCCCTCCCCCCCAGCAGCCAAAGAAAAGAACAATGGGAAGGTAACCAGATAGCAGCTCCCTAACACAAGATAACAGCTGCCTGGTAGATCTAAGAACAACACTCAATAGTAAAAACCCATGTCCCACTGAGACACATTCAGTTACATTGAGAAGGAAAAACAGCAGCCTGCCAGAAAACATTTCTCTCCTAAAGTGCAGGCACAAGTCACATGACCAGGGGTAGCTGGGAAATTGACAAAATGTCTAGCCCCATGTCAGATTTCAAAATTAAATATAAAAAAATCTGTTTGCTCTTTTGAGTAATGGATTTCAGTGCAGAATTCTGCTGGAGCAGCACTATTAACTGATTCATTTTGAAATTTTTTTTTTCCATCACAGTATCCCTTTAAAGTAACTAACGTACTGAAAGGATATAAGCACAGGTGTCAGTTTTACTTTGAGATACAGTATTTAGTGTGTTAATAACAAGGGTTAAACATTGCAGTGTTAATGTTACACTATGGGGGGCCTGTGCCTCTCTGTCAGTCACATACACAACCTAAAGCAATAAGTGATTGATGCAGGACTGTATATGCGGCAGACTCATTGCAATTGACCATTTACAGACAGAACCAATGCAAAATATACATCTAGTATTTTAAACCTCTTTGTTTCACAAATAAAAAGCAGTTTTTGGGAACATCAGAACAAAATTTTGATGTAAAATCCGGGAAAACATTACTTAAAATCAGGGACATGCACCCATTGAAATGCATTATAAATTGGTGGGACCACAAATAAAAAATGTAAAATGCGGGAAAACTTAAAATCAACGGACTTAAAATCGAAGTTTCACTGTATTTTGGATTCGGCCAAACCCCCGAATCCATTGTGAAAGATTAGACCGAATCCTAATTTGCACATGTAAATTATTAATGGGGAGAGGGAAAAAAAAGAGAGCCATGTGTGCTGAAGCGGGTCGGGTACTCACAGGTTGCCCGCAAAGAAAGCGGGCACCCTGCGGAATGAGGGTTTGATTTTCAGGTGCGGGTTTAGATGCAGGTCTCTTTTAAATTTCTTATCTTATGTAATATTGTCTGTATTTTACTCCTTTTGTCCCGCCCACTTTTGATGATGTCACTTCCGGTTTGCAGCACCATCACTTCCTGTTTGATGATGGTCGGCGGGGGTTGAGTTGCAGATAAGGCAGTTGTGGGTCCGGGTTGGGTAGCTGATCAAAGTGGGTAAATATGCAGGTTCGGGTCCAGGTCTTAGAAATTGGTTTCCGCGCAGGACTCCGTGTGCAATGCGCGGCTAAAAATTTTTTTTACTTCCTTGTTTTGTGACGAAAAGTCACATGATTTTAAGGATTCGGTTCGGCCAGGTCGATTCCTGGATACGGTGCATCCCTATTATTTACTCCTCATTTAGCATTTCATTCATTTATTTTTTAGTTCTGCTTCCAAACCTTAATCCGATGCCAAATGCACCAGCTGTCGGCACGCCGTTTAACCAACCACCTGCCCCTACAATGCCTCCGAATGCTTCCGTACCCAAGATGGTTCCTTCCCCTGCCTCCTTAATGACTCCTGCTTCTCAATCCAGTCTTATCACCACGGTAACCACAGGTCCTGGACCAGCACCTGTACAACTGCAGCAGCAGGGAGCTCCACAACAGCCTGTTCCACCCTCTATGGTGAGGAAGCCTTTGATTTTCACAATTCATCTTTGCCTGAAATCTATTTGATGGTTGCTTGCAAACCAATGCCAGAATAATGTTCGGTTGGCATTTCAAAACCAAGAAGCAGCGGCCGTAGTCTTGCTATTTAGATGTTTCAGTGTAATTGATACTTAGTGGCACATTTATCAAAGGTCGAATTTTGAATTCATGTGCGTTTCTAAAAACTTTGATTGGTCGTATTCGAAATACGACCAATTCAGGTTTATTAAAAAAAAACTAATTTTTCACACTCTGATTTAAATCGACCCAAAGAATCAAAAGGATAAGAGTTTTATTTCTCAAAAAAAAAAAAAAGCTTGAATGTCAGGAAGGCTGCAAACAACTCCAAATTGATCCCTGGACGTCTCCCTATGACTAAAACATCAATTCGGCAGGTTTTCGGTGGCAAATACTAGAGTTCTTAAAGGGGTGGTTCACCTTCAAACAACTAGTTGTTTTCAGATAGATCACCAGAAATAACACTTTCTATTTTCTACGTGTCACCGTTTTTATAATATTGAAGTGTAAAGTGTCATTTTTCACCTTCTGAAGCAGCCCTGGGAAAGGGGGTCGCCGACCCTGTAAACTGTTCTAAATTAATATTTAGTTGATACATTTCTTATCGTTGTCCCTGCTGAGCAGAATCTCTGAGTTTCATTACAGGCAGCTGTTAGAATTGATACAATAGTTGCTGATACTCCAGAGATGCTGCTGAGAAATGGATCAACTAAATGTTGCAGAATTGTAAGAGTTTAGAGTCTGCCCCTGAATTACTGAGCTGTCAGACTCAAACACCAGAGACACCAACATTCAACTTTAAACTTAGATTTTGGAAAAACAGTAAAAAATAAATAATGGAAAGTCATTTCTGGGGAACAATCTAAAAACAACTGAATTGAAAAAAGTGTTTGGAAGGTGAACTACCCCTTTAAAGGGCCAGACTATGACGCATCTGGAAAATATAATTGGAATTGTTTTTTAAAAAAACTCAAATCGAATTTTAAAATTCGACCATTGACAGTTTTGGCCATAAAAAAAACTCAAAAATTTGAATTTTCAATTCGACCCTTGATAAATCTGGTCCTTAGTGCTGTGTTTTATAGCCTCTGGCACCCATGTGTCTTCTGTTTGATTCGTCGGTGGCAAAATAAATCAGAATTTTTCTGATCAGTTCTCTTGTGTCTTTATACAGCCCATAACAGGAGCTGTTGGGGGAGTCCAGGCCCCACAACCCTCTCAGCCTCAGATTGGAACAGTACAGTTACCATGCACACAGACCCCTGTTAATGGCAATAAATTGCTGGCCTGGAGTGGGGTGTTAGAGTGGCAGGAGGTGAGTATCCTTGAGGGGCACGGTTTAGCACTGCCATTGAATGCGTTGGTGCTTATTAAAGGATAAGTGAACCTTTAAAATAAGTGAATGTAAAATTGATTAGGGGACTATTCTAAGCACTTTTGCAATATACATTCAATATTTATTTTTCTTTTATTACAATATATTAAGGGATACATGCACTGTTAATATAAATTCAGTTTGTTACAATAGCGCCACCTGCTGGTCATTTTCCCACCAGTCTGGGTTATCGGGAGAAAGTAAGAGGCTGCTCTGATGTTCTTCTGCTTAGGAAAGGTTTGAAAAAGGTTTTTCTTTCTCCTGACGACTTCTTGGTGGTCAGACTGGTCAGAAACTCACCAGCAGGTGGCGCTGTTGTATCTAAATTAATTCAACATATTTTACTAAACTCCGAATAAAATCGGACTTTTTACAAAAAAAAAAAAATCATGAATTTTTCGGAATTTATTAAACCCAGAGGATGGAAAAGTCCGAATCTGAAAATCCGGCATCTCAGACCTGGAAGTTGCATACAAGTCAATGGAAACGTCCCAATGATGTTTTGATGTGCGCTGGGTTTTTGGCAATACCCCAAACTTTTCTGAGTTTTCGGGTGAAAAATCCGAAAAAACTTGAAAATCAGATGAAAGATCCGAAAAATCGCGAAAATCTTGATTTTTCACGATTTTTTCCCGCAAACAAAATTTTCGGGAAAGTGTATTAATGAATAAGCCCAAAAAACCCATGTGGATTTGGTTGGTTTTTTTTTTCCAGAAAATATTGATACATTAGGATTTTGATAAATAACCCCCTAAATGTATCCCTTAATATCTTGGAATAAAAACTAAATTAATAATGAATGTACATTGCAAAGGTGCTTAGAATAGCCCGCGCCTCAGTTTTACATTCACTTATTTTAAAGGTTTACTTATCCTTTAATGCTAGAAGTATTTCATCAGCAAGTAAATGTGCTTCTGCAGCCTGAACTAAAGTGCATTTGGTTTTACTGTAGAAGCCTCGGTCAGTATCTGTGGACAACAACGCCAAACTCACTCGCTCCCTCCCATGTCAAGTTTACATCAATCCTGGAGAAAATCTGTAAGTTTGTGACTATTCATTGTTTGTTTGACTTATTTACAGGCTTATTCATTACCATCACTTACATGTGCAACAGATACGGCAATGTTACTGTAAGAGCAATAGGAGGCCGGGTATTCAGTTCTTCAGGACTTCAGTGAATAGAAATAATGGTTATATAAATATTATAGTCAGACTAGATCACTATATATTCCTGTAGATAGTTATTCAGAACCACAATTTGTAGTTCATAACCTTGAGCTTTTGATTGGCTACTATGCTTACGATACTTCAACCAGAACATTATGAGTTCTGGTTGAGTTTGAAAGGCTTTTCCTTAACTGCTGCTACTGAAAAAATAACCACACGCTTCTGATGGCCCCCATTAATCTGAAAGATATGCAGCAGTTTGACTCTATACTAGTGAGTATTTAAGGGCCTTTTTCCACTGTTGCCTGTTGGGTATTTTAGAGCTTGTAGGGTAAACTATTCAGGAAGTATGGGAACTTGGTGACAGACACATACTGACACAAACACCTACCCACGACAGACACATACACCCACCCACCGACAGACACATACCCCCACCGACAGACCCCCGCCCCCACCGACAGACCCCCACCGACAGACCCCCACCAACAGACCCCCACCCCCACCGACAGACCCCCACCCCCACCGACAGACCCCCACCGACAGACCTCCACCCCCACCGACAGACCCCCACCCCCACCGACAGACCCCCACCGACAGACAGACCCCCACCGACAGACAGACCCCCACCGACAGACAGACCCCCACCGACAGACAGACCCCCACCGACAGACAGACCCCCACCGACAGACAGACCCCCACCGACAGACCCCCACCCCCACCGACAGACCCCCACCCCCACCGACAGACAGACCCCCACCGACAGACAGACCCCCACCCCCACCGACAGACAGACCCCCACCCCCACCGACAGACACCCACCCACCAACAGACCCACCCTCACACACACCCCCAACCGCCAACAGACCCACCCTCACACACACCCCCACCCACCAACAGACCCACCCTCACACACACCCCCACCCACCTACAGACCCACCCTCACACACACCCCCACCCACCAACAGACCCACCCTCACACACGCCCCCACCCACCGACAGACACACACAGACACACAAATTACAGTAGCATGGTTGATACTGCAGTGCTTATGGTGTTTTTCTTAGATTTAGTTTCACAATGTGGCATCTCAGGTAAATGAGCATGTCCCAGTTTTACTCCTCAAGAAAAGTCACACAACATCCTTGTTTTCAAGTTAGGAAACTGCCTGTTCTTGTATCTCAAGATACCCCTGTCCATTATTATTATTATTTATTTATTTCCTCAGAAAAACAGATCAGTGGCCACAAAAACTTATCATGCAGCTCATCCCACAGCAACTTCTGGTAAGACACGTTGTAGCTTATCTCTATACTATACTGGAAGCAAGAAACCCCATTTATAACCCCGTGTGACTAAATGATTGTTCTCCGTTGCAGACTACACTCGGACCACTGTTCAGGAATTCCCGCATGGTTCAATTCCACTTCACCAACAAGGACCTAGAATCTCTGAAAGGCCTATACCGTATCATGGGCAGTGGCTTTGTAAGTACCATGTCTATAGTATTCTCCATTCGCTCGCGGCCAAATGCTGTATTGTTCCTGTGCTTTTCTTAACCGTAAACTTCTTGATATTGGACAAAGGGATCATTGTCAAAGTTGCCTTATTCTTACATTATCACACTGTGTATCAGTTTGTTTTGTTTTTGCCTCTTTGAGCAGGCTGGTTGCGTACACTTCCCACACACAACCCCATGTGAAGTGCGAGTTCTCATGCTTCTCTACTCCTCCAAAAAGAAGATCTTCATGGGGCTTATTCCCAACGACCAGAGTGGCTTCGTCAACGGTATCCGACAGGTGATCACAAACCACAAGCAAGTTCAGATGCAGAAGATTGACCAACAGCGAAATGTAAGGATGCTCTGTAAATCTTGCCTAAGGCTTTCCAATGTCATTGTATGGGCCACCTTGTTATAATTTAGGTGTTCTTATTTCCTGGTAGGGTTACACATGAGAAACAGGTTATCATACACGGGGAGGCACGTTTATCAAGGGTCGAATTTTTTTTATTTATTTATTTTTAAATTAATAGTGCTGCTCCAGCAGAATTCTACACTGAAATCTGTTTCTCAAAAGAGCAAACAGATTTTTTTTTTTATACTTAATTTTGAAATCTGACATGGGGCTAGACATATTGTCAGTTTCCCAGCTGCCCCCAGTCATATGACTTGTGCTCTAATAAACTTCAGTCACTCTAACCGAACAGCCTAACAGAACATTGGGAAGGTAACCAGATAACCGCTCCCTAACACAAAATAACAGCTGCCTGGTAGAACTAAGAACAGCACTCAATAGTAAAATCCAGGTCCCACTGAGACACATTGTTATATTGAGTAGGAGAAAACAGCCTGCCAGAAAGCAGTTCCATCCTAAAGTGATGGCTCTTTCTGAAAGCACATGACCAGGCAAAATGACCTGAGATGCACCTACACACCAATATTACACCTAAAAAATACACTTGCTGGTTCAGGAATTAAATTTTATATTGTAGAGTGAATTATTTTCAGTGTAAACAGTGTCATTTAGAAATAAAAATGACATCATAAAAATCATGACAGAATCCCTTTAAGAAAAAAATAGAATATTTTAAACTCTGACTAATTTTCCCGACCTCGACACTCAAATCGAATTCGACCAAACTCGATTCGAGCTTTTCCTATGTCAGGAAGGCTCCAAACATCTCCAAATTGGTCACTGGACCTCTCCCATTGATTTAAACAGTCATTTGGCAGATTTTAGGTGGCAAATGGTCGAATTCGATAAATCTCGAAAATCAAATTTAAATTTTTTAAAGCAGTCAAATCGAATTTGGGTAATTCCCTAGTCAAATTTGACAGTTTTGACCATAAAAGAAATTCGAGAATATGAATTTTCAATTTGACCCTTAATACAACTGCCCCTTAAAATGCTGGTTTGAACTAGGGAAATACATGTACTAGCATTGTGTTATGGTCGTGGCTATAAACAAACAAGTAGTTTATTACTATGGAGGTATTTTTATCTGTTTCAGACTGGTCAGTAGTATCTCCCATTGGGCATTGTGCCAGCTTTTGCCTACCTAGAAATGCAGTCTCTCATTACAGGAGAGACTATGAGAAGTGAACCTAGCAGATAACTGATTCCAGTACAAACAAAAAAACTGCCTTTTGCACAAATCCTGCATGTAGAGAGACATGATGTCTGGTGATTTTAATAGTGAGCTCTAATACATCTTCTAGGCCAGGGGTAGGCAACCCGCGGCTCCTGAGCCTCATGCGGCTCTTCATCCTGCTTGCTGTGGCTTGGTCGTCTATACAGCCCTCGTATCTGCTGGTGGCTTCTTGAGTGTGCAACCACACTCAAGAAGTGAGTCGCGCACTCAGGAATCAGCCAGCAGGTGGGGGGGCTGCATAGATGTCCCAGGAGTGACAGGCAAGACCGAGCCACAGCAAGATGAAGGTCCTTACCATGGTCACATACTCAAGACGAGAAGGAAGAGGAGCTTCAGAAACAGAAGTCACATTTAGGGTCTGGCCACACGAGCAGATTTGGGGAGATTAGTTGTCCCAGCGTCAAATCTCCTCTTCTTTGGGCGACAATCTCCCAGAACGGCCTCCCCTGCCCTCCACCGGCTAAAATGAAAATCGCCTGCGGCAATGCACACGCATCGCTTCGTTTTCCAAAGTGAGTGTGAATTGTCACAGGCGATTTTGGCCGGTGGAGGGCAGGGGAGGCCGTTCTGGGAGATTGTCGCCCAAAGAAGAGGAGATTTGACGCTGGGGCGATTAATCTTCCCGAATCTGCTTGTTTGGCCAGACAGATGAGAAAATTAGCATTTAATAGGGGCTATTCAGTGTTTAATTTATTTTAAAGTAGGCCTACATATACACACTGTACTTCTGTTTGTTGTTGTAACAGTTAAAATTAAAAAAAGTTTAAAACTTTTAAAAGTTTATAAGCTGTGTTGTGTTTTGCGGCTCCAGACTATTTTTTTAGTGGAAGAGGGGGCAAAATGGCTCTTTTGATAGTTAAGTTTGCTGACCCCTGTTCTAGGCAAAAGGAGCCCCCCTATAAGATATATTGGATCTAACTGTCACTGAATATCTGACACCCAACTGCTGCATGAAGACAGAATGAAGAGAAACAGATGCTGAGAGAGGGATAGTGAAGATAAACTTGATTATTTCAGAAACGATGCAGAATATTTAATTGATTGTATTTAGAAAGTTTCTTATTTCAGTATGAGGAAGCTTATATTACATTTTAATTTTCCTGTCATGTCTTCTGTTTAGATGGGAGCTGTTCAAGGTGTTGGAGCTGGATCTGTTCCTGCCAATTCGCAAGGCTTTCTCCAAAAACAGCAGGGTACTCTACCAGTGGGACAGGCTGTATCCCAGCAGGTAAACTGGTTTTCCACATGCTTCAGATTGACTATAGAAGAGAAACCAGTTGGTAAAATCTGTTTTCTTTTCCTCTAGATGCAAGGCCAGCAGGTGGCTCCTGGAATGCCCTCTATCAGCCAAGTCGCTATGATGGATGAGCAACAGAGATCACAGAATTTGGTGAGTCTTTGCAAAAGTCCTGACATAAACTTCAGGGACTTCTCAAATCTTAAAAGGGACATATAGCATACATTTTCACAATGCATGAAACCATGTAAAACAGAAGAAATTGTTTTTATTTGAATACCATTTGGATCAAAACCATCTGTATTGGCTTGAAAACTTGTGCTCAGCCCTCCTCCATTGCAACTTCCTGTCCAGGACTTTCCAGCATCAGGCTCTGCAGCCCCAGGCTCTTTCTGCCTAAGATACTCAGCAGCAGCCAATGAGAGGGGAGTGGGCGTGTTTGTGATGTCATTCAGTCCTTCCCTGCAGACATCTGTTAACCCTTACTGCTGGTTTTCCCTTCCCTGAACTGCTCCTTTCTGTCCTGTTCCTTTCCCCCTCCCCTCCCTGCACTATTCATTTCTCTCCCTCTCTGCCCTGTTCATTTAACCCCCTCCCTGCAGTGTTTTTCTATTCCTCTCTGCCCTATTCATTTTATCCCATTCTGCCCTGTTTGTTCCCCTCTCCCCTTCACTGCTTGTTCCTTTCCCTTGCACTGCATTAATTGGGGAAAAAAAGAAAAGCAAAGTTCTGTATAAATAAAACATAATCTGCTGCTAAAAGTATTTTATTCTTTTCTGGGGGCAATGTGTATCAGCAGTTAGTGTAACTACCATAGTCTTTTCCTACACAGTATTATGTTGTATACAAAAAGCAATCAACATGTTTTCGGGTTTCCTTTGTAACTTCCTGCATCTGTTATTGTATGTTATACAATTCCAGAACATCAGCTGCATTTATTCACTGGCAACTCCCTGCACCTGACCATAAACTGTTCCACAACAGCTGCATTTCCCCTTGCAACTCCCTGCACCTGATCATAAATTGTTCCAGAATAGCTGCATTTTACCTTGCAACTCCCTGCAACTGACCATAAACTGTTCTACAACCGCTGCATTTCCCCTTGCGACTCCCTGCACCTGATCATAAACTATTGCACAACAGCTGCATTTTACCTTGCAACTCCCTGCACCTGATCAGTAATTGTTCAAGAACAGCTAAATTTTACCTTGCAACTCCCTGCACCTGATCTTAAATTGTTCCAGATCCGCTGCGTGTATTCCCTTGCCGTTCCCTGCACCTGACCATAAACTGTTGTACAACAGCTGCATTTATTCCCTTGCAATTCCCTACTATTAAAAATAAATTGTCTTAGAACTGCTGCATTTATTCCCTTGCAACTCCCTGCACCTGATCATATATCAATATGCAGGAAAACAAACGAACAGCTGCTGTTCTGGAATATCATAACAGTAAATACTAATGGACACTGTTTGTATAACTTTTATAATGTAATAGAGGCAGGGAGTTGCACAGTGTATAACAATATATTATGGACTATAGATTATATCCAGCTGGGCAGGTACATTTGTGACTGATGTAGGGTTGCCTCCGGTTTTGACCCAGACAGCTCGGTACTTGGCCCTGGTCAAAACTGCCTGTCCGATTTTCCAAATAAGGAAAACCGGGTAGGATTTCCTTAGATTGGCGCCACATCATAGTCCCACCCCCTGATGCTGTGACACCCCCTCTTTGTGTCAAGGGCCACCCCCCTTTTACATCATGGCCCACTCCCCATATGTCATGGCCCGCCCCCCTGGAGTTCGGCAGTAAAGAAGGTGGCAACCCTAGACTGATGACTATTTACTGTGGAACACAGGAACATGCTGTTGTACTTTAAATAAAATAAAAAATACTATTACAGTTTGTATTAACCTTCACATGTATTGCTTTATGTTGAGCATTTAAGGTACTGTATATAGTTATAAGTGAATGATCTGGCAGCAGTAGTTATGTGCAGGCTGGAAACACACAGGACAGAGGGTGGGAGGGGAGGCGTTTCCCTGCAGAGTTCAGCCTGTCAATCAGTTCTGTGACCACTTCCTGTGAGAGAATGAACAGACACTGCAGCTCTGATATAATGACCGTTTTAGGAGGTAAAATGCTTTCAAAACTAGGGATGCACCGAATCCACTATTTTGGATTCGGCCGAACCCCCGAATCCTAAGCAAAGGATTCGCCCGAATACCGAACCGAATCCGAACCCTAATATGCATATGCAAATTAGGGGTGGGAAAGGGAATTTTTTTTTTTTACTTCCTTGTTTTGTGACAAAAAGTCACGCGATTTCCCTCTCCACCCATAATTTGCATATGCAGATTAGGATTCGGTTCGGCAAGGCACAAGGATTCGGCCGAATCCGAATCCTGTTGAAAAAGGCCGAATCCCGAACCGAATCCTGGATTCGGTGCATCCCTGTTCAAAACGTTTTTCTTTCTGCATAATTACATGTTTTGAGGAAGGATCTGAAAATGTATCCTTTAATTATTTTGTTTCTATGGAGCATGTGGATTCAGCTGATATCAAAGGGAAAACAAGTTTATATTTATTGCTGAAAGTTCAAAGTGTTTATGCAACAAATCCCAACTGAATGAGCTCAAAAAGAGGAAAAGGAAAGATGTGAGAGGTTTCTATTTGTTTTCCTAAGCAGAAGAACATCAGAGCAGCCTCATTCTTTCTCCTGAAACTTCCTTGACTATGTGAATAGGCCCCTCATCAATTTTACATTCACTTATTTTAAAGGTTTACTTATTCTTTAAGGAACCTAGGTAAATATTTTGAAGAGTGAACAACTAGTAGTGATTTGCTTGACCGTAACATAAGGAATTTTCTTCTAGTTACACATTAGAGTGCAGCAGCCACAGCAATTAGCCTCTCAGGCACCACCACAAGCCACACAAAGCTCTGTTCAAGCACCTGGGCAACCTCAGAACCCCCAGCCAGGAGCCATGCTCAGACCACAGAATCCTGGTGCCAACCCACAGCTACGCAACCTCCTCCTGAGCCAACAGCCTGTAAGTATCTAGGAAACAGGAGGAAAAGAATCATGTAAGACAAGTTCCCCTCTATAGCCTTCCTGCAGGCTGGAATGTAAACTGCCAGCGGGATGGCACTTGAAACGCTCCATTTTCCGTAGTCGTCCGAAGTTGACTCATGAGGAAACGTCTGGCGACTTTGGAAAACGAAGCCCTCAGAGTGCCATCCCGCCAGGATTTTACATTTTAGCCGGCGGGAAGGCAGTTCAGGGAGATTAGTCGCCCCTATAACTCATAAGGGGCCCCTCCTAATGTTTATATTCCAAGCAGATAAATAATATGGTGTGAAAAGTATACCACCTATATACTGCACTTAGGGGAAGATTTATTAAGGGGTGAATTGAAGATTCAAAGTCAAATTCGACTTGGGAATTATCCAAATTCGATTCAGATTTTATAAAAAAAAAAAAAAATGAGATTTCCGAGATTTATCATATTCTGGCCCTTTAAGAACTCGACTTTGAATATTCGCCACCTAAAACCTAAGTCAATGGCAGACGTCCAGGGATCAATTTGGAGTTGTTTGTAGCCTTCCTTGGATATGAGTTGTTTTTTTTTTCGGGGGAAAAACTCGAATCGAGTTTCTAAAATTTGATTTGAATTCGATTGAAGTTTTCCGGCTGATTTAATTTTAAAAAAAAATCTATTTTATTGATAATTTTCGATTGGTGGAATTTCGAATTTAGGGGAGTGTTTAAAAACTCGCATGAATTCGGAATTGGGCCGTAGTCGGAGAACGGCTTGTACTGGATGACGTGTTTTAAACTGACCAATAAGTCAGACCCTTGTTTCAAGGACTGAATGTCCGTTCCATTATTTTGTTTTCCAGCCTCAGAGCAGCGTCCCTCAAACACAGCAGCCTTTGCACCACATGCAGCAAGCAGCCCAGAGCATGCTCCCACATCAGGCCATGGGCCAACAGATGCAGCACCAGGCTCCAGGTCAGCTCCAGCTTCCAGGACAAAGTCTTATGCACCAAACCCCTGCACAGCAATGGGGTAACCAGATGCAACAGAGAGCCCCAATTCCAGGTGAGGATGTTTAGACACAAGGGGAATGGCAGAAGCACAGTCATTGGTCAATACAGGTCACTTGATCTTGCAACTCCTTTCACAGTTTGCCTTAAAGGAGAAGGAAACCCTGTAAAAAAAAAAAAAAAAAACCCCGTACCCTCCCCCCAAGCTAACTGCCCCCATGGGGAAATGCCCCATACTTTATACTTACCCCTCGTCGCAGATTCTGCCGGCAGACTTCACGGCATCCATCTTCCGGGTCCTTGGTATGCTGACTGGGAGATCGGCAATCTCCATCAATTTCAAAAACCGGCAAATTGCTCCAACTGCTCATGCACCGACATACCGATCTCCCAGTCAGCTTACCGAGGACCCGGAAAATGGAGGCCGTGAAGTCAGATGTCAGAATCTGCAACTAGCCGTAATAAAAGCTGCCGGCAGTCCAAGTCCACAGCTTATTGGCCCCTGTGTCCGACAGGCTTCCGAGATCGATATCTGGCTGAAAGTCGGGCAGATGTCGATCAGGCAGGTTATAAAATCCCGTTGGATCGCAGCTGCATAAGTTCGTTGCTGCGGTCCCGCGATCTGACTGCCATATCAACTCCATTTTGATCCGATCGTTGGGTCCTAGATCAGCCTGATATCGCCCACTTCAATGTGAGCAAACCGGGGAGAGATCCGCTCGTTTGGCGACATCGCGAGAGCTTATTGACCCATGTGTGGGGCCATCAGACAGGCTTTCTCCATCGATATCTGGCCGAAAGTCGGCAAATGTCTTATCAGGCAGGTTAAAAAATCCTGTCTGATCGCTGGCGCATCTGTGCGTTTATGCGGTCACACGATCCGACCACCCATATCCAATGCATTATGATCCGATCGTCGGGCCCTAGGGCCCACGATCGGATCAGCCTATCACCCACCTCAATGTGGCATATTGGGTGAGATTGGCTCGAATGGCCACCTTTACCCTTTGAATAGAAACTCTAGACCAGTGAAGCACAACCAGTAGCTCGTGGGCAACATGTTGCTCTTTAATCATTTCATCTTGCTCCCAGTGGCCTCAAAGTGGCTGCTTCTCTTTGAATTCCTTGTTTGAGGGCCAGCTTTATTTGTATAAAACCACGTGTAATGCCAAACAGAACCATCTGTAGGCTGACAGTCGGCATAGGGACTACCAGTAGCCAATCATAGCCTGTATTTGACATTCCCAGGAACATTTTATCTGCTTATGTTGCTCTCCGTTTTCTTACATTTGAATCCGGTTCACGGGAAAAAAGGTTTGGGACCTCTGCTCAAGAATATAGGGATGCACCGAATCTAAGGTTCGGTATTCGGCCAGGATTCAGCCTTTTTCAGCAGGATTCGGCCGAATCTTTCTGCCCGTCCAAACCAAATCCTAATTTGCATATGCAACTTTGGGGTAGGGAGGGAAATCGCGTGACTTTTTGTCACAAAACAAGGAAGTAAAAAAAGTTTCCCCTTATTTGCATATTCGGATTCGGTTTGGTATTCTGCCAAATCTTTCGCGAAGGGTTCGGCCAAATCCAAAATAGTGTTTTCGGTGTGTCCCTACTAGAATGTAAATAAACTTCCAAAAATTGGGCTGAATGGCCTTTATGTTGCTATGATACGAGTATAAAGCAATGGTTTATCAGTCTATGTGACGTATGTACCTTGTTTTTGATTTAGGGACATTGATGATGAGCGCTGGACCTCGAGGCCCCGTCCCACAGTCAGGACTACAGCAAGTACAGGCCCAGAGTGTTATGGAAGATGACATCTTAATGGACCTTATTTGAGGATAAGCTAAGGAAATCCGACTGTACCAACTTCAATCTTGAACTCATCATCTATGAATCAACTTTTGTGGCTTTCTTGATTTATTAGATTTGGTCGTCTCTGCTCCCTGTAGTCTAAGTAGGAAGCCATAGAACTTGTTGAGACTCATCCGGGTAGAGTTGCTAATAATTCTGTTGGAAAACTGCTTGGCCTCCTTGATTTCTGTCTCCCATAAAGGTTTGTATATAATTCTCTCCTCACTGCTGATTCGTCGGAGGGATCGGTCCCTATTGCAGGAAATGACAGACAAGGTTACGACTTCATTCCACCAAACTGCTCCACTGTTCACTTGCGGGACTTTTTTACAACACACAGCAGATGTCTTTTGTTATATTGGAAATTGAGCGTTTATAGGTATAAAATAAGCTATACCATAAAAATAAAATGTTTTAGAAAATCTGTTGGTGGTGATTTTTGTTTTTCCCTGCGTCCCTGTTTATTGTGGTTTTTGTCCATTTTATGTGTACACAAAAAAGCCTGACACAATGTAATAAAACTACTTTTTTTTTTTTTTTTAAACTAAAAAGCATGGATATAGAGAATTTTAGCCAATAGAGGAGTAGCGCTCCAGTAGGCCAAATCACAATGTATGTGTGCACGATGCTTTGTCGAATTCACTTAGTCTATGAGGATGAGAAGCAACTACAACTACTTTATATAACAAAATGAGAAGCAGTGACAGCACTCAGAATAAAGCACATTGATACGTCATTGAATTACAGGACAAATATTTTCATCCTTAAAGGTATTAACCGACCATTCTGAGTGGGCCGGGTCCCCCTGCAAAAAGATCGTTAGGGGCCCATCGCACTCCTATCCCCATCTTCCCAGCCACTTCCTGCACAGACCAGCCCACTCCCCAGCCTACTCCGCCCCTTGCCGACATGCTTTGCTTCTAGGGTTGCCACCCGGCCGGTATTTTACTAGCCTAGCCGGTAAAACACCTGCTAAGGCCCCCAATACGCTCAGAACTTTTTTTTTTTCAGGCTTCTGGCCATAGCGTGTTGCCCCGCCCCCTTTTGCATCACAGTATGTGGCTCCACCCCCTCCACTGGCCCGTAAATTTTTTTTAGAAAAGGTGGCAACCCTATTTGCTTCCCCGCCACTGGTAAGAGAGCGGCTGGGTTGGGGGGGGTTCTTGTTAGCTATAAAAGAAGCAGTCCTGGTCCCCCTGCAACTGCGGGGTCTGCTTCCTCTATAGTTACACCACTGCCCTGGCATTCCAATACAGAGAGGCCCAATCAGCTCCCCAGCAGCCCACTAAATAGTGAGTTTCTATGGCAGCCCCTCTGGTATTTGTCAGAACCCACTGCCACTGTCAGACCAGGATTCTTTCTCCTGACAACTTCCTTGTCTACTTGGTCAGAAAACTAACCAGCAGGTGGAGCTATTGTAACTAAATTTATTTATATTGACCGTACATGTATCCCTTAATACAGGCATGTCCAAAGTCAGTCCCCCGGGCCAATTGCGGCCCGTTTCCAAATTAACACTGGCCCTCAGCCTCCATCATGAAATGAATAATAATGTGGCCCGCCAGCACACTGCAATCAGGAATCACGTAGCAGTAATATTTCAGCACAATAGTGAAAAGATCTGCCACTTGGTCTATACTGCTGCGTGTGTGCTGAAGGTGTTAGTAATAGACACGTAATGGCACGTAGTGATGCACCGCTCTCACATACTTAAAAGAGAAGGAAAGCCCCAGGGCGCAAAACCCCTCCCCCTCCCCTTCGTTGCCCCCCCCTCCCTCCTCCCCCCTGGCCTACCCCTCCCCCTGGGCAAATGCCCCTAACTTGTTACTCACCCCTCTGCGCAGGTCCTGTCCATGGAGTTCACAGTCGCCATCTTCTTCCACGCGCGTCTTCTTCCTGCTCTGACCAGCGTCTTCTGGCGCATGCGCAGTAGGAACAGTTACCGGTACGGCTCTACTGCGGACTTCGTGACATTCGGCGCATGCGCAGTAGAGCCGTACCGGTAACTGTTCCTACTGCGCATGCGCCAGAAGACGCCGGTCAGAGCAGGAAGAAGACGCGCGTGGAAGAAGATGGCGACTGTGAACTCCATGGACAGGACCTGCGCAGAGGGGTGAGTAACAAGTTAGGGGCATTTGCCCAGGGGGAGGGGTAGGCCAGGGGGGAGGAGGGAGGGGTTTTGCGCCCTGGGGCTTTCCTTCTCCTTTAAGTATGTGAGAGCGGTGCATCACTATGTGCCATTACGTGTCTATTACCTTCAGCACACACGCAGCAGTATAGACCAAGTGGCAGATCATTTCACTAATCATGTGCTCAAATATTTCTGCTACGGTTACGCGATTTCTTGTTTAAATGAGGCGCGGAGAATAAGTCCAAACAGACTCCACTTCATAAACGCCGTGTACGTGTCCATCTCCAGGAGAGAATGATCCTGATCACAAGTGAGTTACCTCGGAATGGATGTCAGGCTGAATGGTCGGCCCTCACACATTTTCACCTCACTAAATCTGGCCCTCGCTGCAAAAAGTTTGGACACCCCTGCCTTAATATCTTGAAATTAAAAAAAAAATAATGAATGTAAAATGCAAACGTTCTTAGAACAGCCCCCTCATCAATTTTACATTTACTTCTTTTTAAGGTTTACTCATCTTTTAAAAGGTTCAAAGGTTTTTCACTTGATTAAAGCTGAAAATGTCCATGTTGGTTACAAGTGCGTGTGTTTATAATACAAGTATAGGATCCATTGTCCCTTTATCCAGAAAACTCTGAATTACAGAAATCTCCCATAGACTCCATTTTGTCCAAAATTACGCCATGCCTGAATGAGCATCAGATTCACCCTGTTCTGGCTTCGACTAATCATAAAAACAACAGGAGATCTGAGAACTGAGCAAAAACATCTCTCTGCTGTTTGGTTGACATTAATAAAGCTTTACAATTCATGTACTAGTTGAGGTTATAAATCTGCTGTAGTGGCAAGTTCTGGGACATCAGTCCTATCCACCGAGAAGCAGATGATTGAGGAAACATAGAGCAAGTTCTTCCTTTGCTTCCTGAGAGCTGGAAAACTGAAGGAGGGCCCCTTGGCACCTCTCACTTCTTCCATTGAGGTAAGAAAAAGATGATACACGTGTATAGGGCCAGGTTTGTGTTGCTCAAGGGCCACTTGTTTACTAAAAACTAAAAAGTTGTATCATGTTAGACTTTCTTGACCTAAACTAGTGTGAGGGGCACAAAAGAAGTTAAGGCAATGATCCCCAACCAGTAGCTTGTAAGCAACTTGTTGCTCTCCAACCATTTAGATGTTGCTCTCAGTGTCCTCAAAGCAGGTGATTATTTTTGAATTCCAGGCTTGGATTTCAAATTGAATTGCATAAAAACTAGGGATGCACCAAATCCACTTTTTTGGATTCGGCCGAACCCCCGAATCCTTCGCTAAAGATTCGGCCGAATACCGAACCGAATCCGAACCCTAATTTGCATATGCAAATTAGGGATGGGAAGGGGAAAACAGTTTTTCTTCCTTGTTTTCTGACAAAAAGTCACGTGATTTCCCTCCCCGCCCCTAATTTGCATATGCAAATTAGGGTTCGGATTCAGTTCGGCTGGGAAGAAGGATTCGGCCGAATCCGAATCCTGCTGAAAAAGGCCGAATCCTGGCCGAATCCCGAACCGAATCCTGGATTCGGTGCATCCCTAATAAAAACGTAATGTATTGTGCAAAGTAAAGCCTCCTGTAGGCTGCCAGTTCACATAGGGGCTACCAAGTAGCCAATCACAGCCCTAATTTGCCACCCCAAGGGACTTTTTCATGCTTGTGTTGCTCCCCAACACTTTTTACATTTGAATGTGGCTCACAGGTAAAAAAAGGTTGGGGACCCCTGAATTAAGGTGACTATTTACTGGCCAATATTTTCTCGTTATCTAACCAATTGGCCTGGTGGATGTTAACCCAACAATCAGATCTTCAGAAAGGTTGTGGCTCCTCATCTGTTGATGCACACTTCAGCATGGTGCACTGACAGATATTATTTTCAAACGTAGGATCATCTGGGATCCAACAACGAAACAAGCGTTTGACCTCTACGTCCAAATGGCTGGGCAGTGTGGTCAAGATCAGCCAAATCTGGACATGTATGACCAGTTTTATGGAATCTAACCACAGTCAAGGTTCATTAATCAGTTATCGTATGCAATGATGCTTTAACTGATCAACATGGAACTTTGGCTGCAACCTGATTTTATATTACAACTAATGGCCTATGCATAACTAAAAGCTTCAAAAAGCTTTAAACTCTACATGAGCCTATTAGTAAGTTTCAAAAATGAACTTCAGCAGATGTAACTTCTGAGCAGCTGTCTATCCTTGGAGCCCTATCATCTAGGCAAGGTTTATAAATAAGATTATTACTGAGAGGCTTGAAGGACCATGTGTGAGTCATGTTGGTCACCTTGGGGACGACTAGAAGTAAAGCAAGAAGTCTACAGAGATGAAGATATTAATAAGCAATACATGTGCTGAGAATGAGATGACTGACAATGAAAATAAGTCCATGCTGGGTATGTGCGAGTGGTACAGACACTTTAATCATATCTTTCACTGCTTCAGCAAACATGGCAGTAACAAAAAGCTTCTCCTGGGCTACTGTGTTATTGCACTAAGGCTGATGGTAGGGGCAGAACTACAGAGGAAGCAGATCCTGCGACTGCAAGGGGGCCCAAGAGGTATAGGGGGCCCCATGAGGCCTGCATTTTAATAATATTGGTAAAACTAGATATTTTGGGGTCCCTAAAATGATTTTGCTGTGAGGCCCAGTAACATCTAGTTACTATTTGGCTGGTGGCATCTCTTCGTTTTCCGAAGTCACTTGAAGTTGCCTCATGAGGAAACTTAGGGCGATTTCGGGAAACGAAGCGATGCGAATGCCACCTCACCATTCTTGCCCGTGGGAAGGCATTTGAGGAAGATTAGTCGCCAGCAGCAGAGAAGACTAATCTCCTCGTTTGCCACCAGATTTAGGCATTCAGGATTATATTATTGAAGCCCTTGACTTTGTGCATTGAGAGGAACCAATGCCCGCACCTAAGGGAGCTTTGAGTGCTTGGCTGAAAATAATTTGGCACCACATGGACACTGCAGCCCAGTAGATATGCCTTCCACTTGAGTCAAGATATAAAGAAGATTTTAGTTCTGTGTATAAAAGAGAAGAATACTGTGAGTTGGCAATGCCTTCCAGAGCAGTGGTATTTCCTGTAGGGTTTGTGTTGAGGAGCAACTACAAGGTAAGGCTGCTGCTTCCTCCGTTTCTTCTTGCAGAAATCTTTAAGCAACCGCATTTAGTCTTTGCATCTCTGCTCCTTGCACCATGCATCCCCCCACCTCATCCAGAAATCACTTCCACATAGTTGGCAGGGTAAAGTCCTACTTGTCCTTTATCTGTCACTCCTTTGCACCAGCCTTGCTCATCTTCATCCTCAATCTTTGTGAGGTCATCACCTGCAGAAACAAACAAAGGACTGGAGTTTTCTTGGGCTTTTGTTCTACATCATTTATTACTAAGCAGAAAAGGAGGATGTAGGGTGATAGCCCACGGGACATTTACTGTGTCTCCTCTTCTTTCATGGACTATATTGGGCTTGAAACAGCCGGAAATTGAGTGTCTACATGTAGGTGGTGTGCAGAAGTTGTGTTGAACCAGGCTTGGAAATACCATATGTCTCATTGTTTGCCCACTGATATTATATTATTTCTTTGCCCATCACTGGCCCAAACTACTTCTCTTTTCCTTTAAAGCTTTTCTTCCACTATTTCACCTTCACAGTATGGCAATCTGTATTCATACATTGAAGGAAAATAGAAAATTTTATGCAAAAATGTACTTTTGAAAATATCAGGTGGCAAAGGGAATACAGCTGGGCCACACTAGACGTGTCCTCTCTTTATTCCTCAATTCCCCACGAGAAGAGCTTAGAAGCAATTAGCTATCATTTGTACAACTACAGTGATTATTCAGAGGAATTTAAAGATTTTCTTCTTTTGGCAATTAGGCATCTTTTGGGACATAACTATCTTTTATTTGACGCAATTTTACCTGCAGCGTTGTGGGACAGAAATGGGGGCGAAGTTTGCTCCTTCCTTTGCCAACCTTTATATGGGTTGGTGGGAGGAAACCCACATCGCTGCAGGCTGGAGGAAGTGTTTGAAACTGTATGTACAATATATAGACGATTTACTGTGTATCTGGACAGGCAGTAGACAAGAATTTAAGGAGTTTGTGCAATCAATCAACATTAATGATTTGAACTTAAAATTTACAGATCATTTTTTCGCAAACAGGGATTGAATTTCTAGATGTGAAACTATTTTCTAAGGAGAACAAGGTTAATTATACAGTGGCAACGCTCTACTGCATTCTCACTCATGCCATCCGAGGAGCCTAATAGGAAGTAAACCAGTTGGACAGTTCCTACGTCTGAGAAGAAACTGCTCCACATTCAGAGAGTTCAGAGCCTATAAGAAGAGTTTGGGAGGACGCAAACCTGGGAGAAAACAAGAAGGTGCACAGGTCCGGACTGAGAATTAAAATAGGCCCTGGCATTTCAGGTATACGGAGGCCCAATAAGCCCACACAGAGGCCCAAACAACCCCCACCAGCCCACTAAATACTGACTTTCTATGGCACCTTATAGCAGCCCCTCTGGCATTTGCCAGAACCCACAAATTGCCAGTCCGAGCCTGTGCACCACACTGGCTGACTAGCGATCAAAGCGACAGTCTAGTGGCTCTTGTTAAGATCAAACATGATGTCTACTATATCAATATGTGATTGGGGTTCATTCAGACCATGCTGAAAAATCCTGTTAGCCAATGACCACATTGCCCTTTTCATAGAGGACATACAACATTTGCATTGACCCCTAATGCAGAGACTCCAACCCTGACCCTTCAGCCACCCCCACTCCATTCCTACCATGTCTAGGGTCGTCACCCGGCCTAGCCGGTAAAACACCTGCCAAGGCCGGGGCCGGTATTACAAATTTACTGGCAATGTAGCTGGCGGTAAATTTGCAATATGCCTAACAAAAGCCCTCAGCCCGCCCCCAATCTGCTCAAAATGTACCTTTCTGCTGCCTTCTGGGCAATCGCGCGTTCTGACTCCACCCTTTACATCACGACCCGCCCCTTTCTACGCCACAGCCCCCACCTTTTACGTCACGGCCCACCGCTTTGTTCCTGCCCCCACCACCAGCCGGTGGAAATTTTATTAAAAGGTGGCAACCCTAACCATGTCCTAGGCAACACCACTGGTCTGTCCAGGCCAAGTAGCCCAACAGTGATCCTTGACCCGACTGCTTCTAAGAATTCAGGTGACTTTTCACGGCAGAGGGAAGTTGAAGTTTGTTTGCAAATTTCTGGCAGTGGGTGTTGGCCGGCTAAAAGGCAGTTTGAGATGGCAGTTACCTGCTTTAAAACTGAGCTCATCCGATTCCTGCCCTGAATAATCATATACGGCTCGAACACGCACCCCAGGAACATTGATAGGAGCTTTATTCTGGCTGTAAAAGAAGCAAAGTGATGTGAGTTCATGGACACAAATTAGAATGTATAAAATGTACAGGTTTTTATAGTTTTCATACTTGCGAAGAACAAAAACAAACGTACGCATAGGAAACACAAATAACATTCTGAAAAACTTGTCATTCCTAAAAACACTTTCTCTTAACTCTGCTACATTGATTCCTATGTCCCACCTACAGCTCTCTACAAAATGCATCAGTTAATAGTGCTGCTCCAGCAGAATTCTGCACTGAAATCTGTTTTTCAATCTGATTTTTTTATATTTAATTTTGAAATCTGACGTGGGGCTGGACATATTGTCAGTTTCCCAGTTGCCCCTAGTCATGTGACTTATGCTCTGATAAACGTCGGTCACTCTTTACTGCTGTGCTGCAAGTTGAAATGATACCACCCCTCCCTTCCCCCCAACAGCCTAACAATAGAACAATGGGAAGGTAACCAGATAGCAGCTTCCTAACACAAGATAACAGCTGCCTGGTAGATATAAGAACAAAAAAATCCAGGTCCCACTGAGACACATTCAGTTACATTGAGTAGGAGAAACAACAGCCTGCCAGAAAGCAGTTCCATCCTAAAGTGCTGGCTCTTTCTGAAAGCACATGACCAGGCAAAATGACCTGAGATGCACCTACACACCAATATTACAACTAAAAAATACACTTGCTGGTTCAGGAATGAAATTTTATATTGTAGAGTGAATTATTTGCAGTGTAAACAGTGTCATTTAGAAATAAAGCTACATCATAAAAATCATGACAGAAACCCCTTAAGTCCAGAGAGGCCTCTCTAAAATGGCCTAAACTGGGCTCCACAATTGATAAGTGGGTCCTGATTCTCTCTCAGTGGCGTAACTAGATATTACTGGGCCCCACAGCAAATTATTTTTCAGGCCCCCAAAATGTTTAGAGGTTGACTTGTTTCTCCAATATTTATTGAAATTGTATATGAATTAGGGCCTCATGGGGCCCCTATACCTCCTGGGCCCCCCTGCAGCAGCAGGGTCTGCTTCCTCTATAGTTACGCCCCTGTTCTCTCTGTTATTTTTCTGCTGCTTGAAGGATACATTTACCCACCCAAAAGTATTGTAAAATTGCTCAGAATTCTTTACTGATCCCTTTGGGGAGTTGCATTATTTTTTAGATGTTAAAGTATTAGCAGCTTTCACACTGTTCATATGATAAGGGTGTAAAAGTAGTGCCCCCTTCAGTTCTGTCCAGGTGGGAGCAGACAGAAAACCAAACTTGTAATGTACTGATGCAGGAAGCGTCCCCTGATGCTTATGTGCTCAGTTTCTGATTCTCACCCAAAGGATTTTGCCTTGAACGAGATTTCGAAGGATGCAACTCATCCCCCATGGATAAACCCACTGGATGAACCAGGGCATTTTGGTGTCACATATATTTGTGCAACATACACAGTAATCAGAATCTCCCAGCCTGGACACAATCCCCATTGGCTTATTCTTATATCCACTATGGCCCTTTATAAAAACCTATTTGCCACTATCTATATTGAATTGCTGTGAGTCTGAGCCCAGTATATTCTCTAGGAGACCCAGTCCCACAGCGACAGTCACAAAATGTAGGGATCCTTGGGTATTGGAACACACTTGTACCTGCTTTCTGTAGGTGTTACACTGTATAACTTCACCTTGTCTGTCTCTTTCACTGTCTTCTTTTTCCCAATTTGTTGCTCTGTGTCCGGAGTCCACTCCTGCGGGAAAAGGAAGAACAGAGCTCTCGTATTAGACAGCTGTGGATTTGTAATGAATTTCGCAGCATGTCAAGCATTCCACGTGGCAGTTGATGGTTTAAAGGGGTAGTGGACATATAAAATAACTTAAAGTATAATGCAGACAAAGGACAATTTGCAGTTGCTCTTTTTTATTCAGCAGTATAGCAGCTATCTGGTTGCTAGGGTACAATCTGCTCTCTATACACACTTCTGTGGTGAATATAGTAATAATAAATACTGTTCACTGGACAAAACGCACAACAGAAATGAATATCTCACCTTCAGCTGAGGCCAGTTCATTATCATTCCAGGCCCGTGCTTGTTCTTCCACCATTTTAGATCCTCTTGGTCATTTACAGCGACAATTGCGTCATTTAAATCACTATACACTGTCTTTGCGCTACAGACAGAGATAAGACACGCATCATCACTTACAGAGCCACACCAATATTATAGTATTGTAAAAGGACAATATTAAAGGGGATCTATCGTGAAAGTTAAAATTTTATATACGCTTCAGCAAACTGAAATAAGGAACTTTCTAAATACAATCAATAAAAATTCTGTAGCGTTTCTGAAATAATCAAGTTTATCTTCACTATTCGTCTCTCAGCATCTGTTTCTCTTCATTCTGTCTTCATGCAGCAGTTGGGTGTCAGATATTCATTGACAGTTAGATCCAATATATCTTATAGGGGGGCTCCTTTTGCCTAGAAGATGTATTAGAGCTCACGCTATTATAATCACCAGACATCATGTCTCTCTACATGCAGGATTTGTGCAAAAGGCAGTTATTTTGTTAGATTGTGTTTGTACTGGAATCAGTTATTTGAGTGAGCTCTTATACATCTGCTGGGAAAGGAAGCCCCCCTATAAGATATATTGGATCTAACTGTCAATGAATATCTGACACTCAACTGCTGCATGAAGAGAGAATGAATAGAAACAGATGCTGAGAGAGGAATAGTGAAGATAAACTTGATTATTTCAGAAACGATGCAGAATATTTAATTCATTGTATTTGCAAAGTTTCTTGTTTCAGTATGATGAGGCTACATTAAATTTTCATTTTCGCGATAGTTCCCATTTAAAAAAATCTCCTTTCCTGCTAGGCCTTGGTTTAACCCACCATGTCCCCTGTACCTTATTTCAGGCAAGTTATAATGACGATAGATATGCAGCTCACTAGTTGCTGCTGTACAGAGTCCAGTAACTACTGCCTGCCCTTGTGAACAGCACTATTTTCTATGCATGTGTCCAGGGGCAGATGAATGCACAGACTTCCCTGGGCTATAGCCTAAGGGCCCAGTGTGATCAGGGACCCATCTAGCTTATTTCTTTCGATTATTATTTCTGTTTTCTTTTACTATTTTTATTATTTTTATTTGCACTGCTGATTCTTGTTGGGCGCAGAAAAGAAGAAGGCAGAAAAGGTACCTGCATGGCCCAGGTGAACCCAACCTGGGAAGAGCGTTCAGGTGCATGCATGACTGGATCTGGATACTTTCAGACCCAGTAGTGCACTAGAAGGGGGGGGGGGCTGTGGATGTAGCCTAGGGACCCCACAATAGATGCACTCTCAATCAGGGTATGGCCAATGATTATCTAAGCCTGAACATTTCTTAAAGGAGAAGAAAAGCCTAACTAAAGAAGTAGCTAGAAACGTTGTACATTATGTTTTTTGCTTCTATACCAGCCCAAGGCAACCACAGGCCTTTAGCAGTAAAGATCTGTGTCTCCAAAGATGCCCCAGTAGCTCCCCATCTTCTTTTCTGCTGATTCACTGCACATACTCTGTGCTGCTGTCACTTACTGAGCTTAGGGACCCACTCACAATATAAAGTACACATAGAATAGAAATGTCACAATATAAGGCTGATTAGTAATTAATACAGATAATTACTACATGGCAGCACAGAAACCAGTGCAATAAGCATCAGAATTTAATAATCAGCAAACCTGTAGCATCAGCTTATATTACAGGGGAAGCTCATTTTCTGCTGGATAATTAGTGACGAGCCCTAAGCTTAGCTTCTCAACAGCCAATCAGAGCCCACTGAGCATGTGAGTGTCACAGACACTTTCCAAGATGGTGACCCCCTGTGACAAGTTTGAAGTCCTGGATCATTGCTGCTATTGACAAACTGAAACTTTAGCCTCGTGCAATAAGTTCAGTGTATAGAATATGGCATTTTTTTAGCCATATTCATTTTTATGGTTTAGTTCTCCTTTAATTGAGTGTACCTTTATTATATTTATCATTCCAGTTGCTGAAAAGAAAACCCATTTGGCTTATCCAACAGATTGGTTTGGTTTGGTAGGGATCTCTCTTTACTGCCCACCCAACATTGCCAGCCAAATGTTTAAAGAGATACTGTCATGGGCAGGGCCGGAACTAGGGGTAGGCAGAGCAGGCACGTGCCTAGGGTGCAAAGTTGGGGGGCGCAAGGCACGCGCCTTCTCAACTTCTCCTACCCCCTAGTCCGGTCCTCACTTGCAGATGAATCCGGCGTGTGTGCTTTTTAGCACATGCGCACTGAGTTGGCTTTTTGCGCATGCGCACATTCAGTTTTTTTCCGCATCCGGTATTTCCGCGCATGCGCACATTTGGTATTCCTGCGCATGCGCGTCTGTTGGCGTTATGCCCGGCCAAGCAGCCTAGGGCGCCTGCCCGGGTTGACCCGGCGCTGGTCATGGGAAAACATGTTTTTTCAAAATGCATCAGTTAATTTTGCTGTTCCAGTAGATTTCTGCGCTGAAATATGTTTTTTAAAAAAGCAAATGGATTTTTTTTATACATCATTTTGAAATCTGACATGGGGCTAGACATATTGTCAGTTTCCCAGGTGCCCCCAGTAATGTGACTTGTGCTCTAATAAACTTCACTTTTTTCTGCTGCACTGCAAGTTGGAGTGATATCACCCCCTTCCATGGACACCACAGTTGCAAGCCTGTGCAGACGCATCAGAAAAAAGACTGCGACTATGAGTGCATATCTCATGCACTGAGATTTTCCAACCTTTCCATTTGATATCATCCACATATATTATGTAATGGGGCAAATAAACATATCTAGTCTGTTGTTCTTCTCACTCCCCATCTCACTCCCCATTACCCACATACCAAGAAAAGGCTTTGGGATCTAGGTGGTCAATCAGACTGTCACACCATATCTGAGCCTTTACAGTCAACCTTACAGTAAAGATCAGATGAGTATGAACATGCTACGTTTTTTTTATACATTACAGATAATCCAGCTTGTGTCCCTTTAGCTATTTCTAAAAAGCAACACCCAACTTAAAGGCGTCAAAGGGTGTTCCCTGCTTTATAAGCATTCCACCCAGCACTCTCTCTCATTTGTCTAAATATTGTCTTAATTACAGGCTGTAATGATGATGTTATAACCCTGGGAAGCTTCCCTGACTGGAGCCTACAGTCTCCCTACATATGGGGCCCACAGAAGACTAAGCCACAGGGTTACCTCTCATTAGTGGTGATATCCAGATGTTTGTGCATAGACCCAAGGACCTGTTTGAGAAAGAGAATCTTCTTCTGCTCCTGTTGCTGGCTCTGATCAAACACTGTTTCCATTTCTTCCATATACTTAGGATTATACTTATTCAGTTCCTGTAGGGACTTCTCATACCTCTGCTTTACCTGCATCAGAGCAGAACGTTATCATTTCACTGGGGATTAAAATGTAGATACAGGTATGGGATCCGTTATCCTGAAACCCATTATCTAGAAAGCTTTGACTTATGGAAAGGCTGTCTCCCATAGACTCCATTTTACCCATTTAATCCTTTTAAAAAAAAATGTTTCTTTGTAATAATAAAACAGTAGCTTGTATTTGACCCCAATTAAGATATAATTAATCTTTATTGGAAGCAAAACCAGCCTGTTGGGTTTATTTACTGTTTACATGATAGTAGACTTAAGGTATGAAGATCCAAATTATGGAAAGATCTGGTAACAGATACGGAAACCCCCAGGTTTCAAGCATTCTGGATAACAGGTCCCATACCTGTACTATAGGTCCTGCTTAGCAGTTGGGCAACTGGAAGTTACTTGGCAAAAAGCACAACAAATTCATTTTAGGGAACCCGGAACTAGGGGCAGGCACCTGCCTAGGGTGCAATTAAGGGGGCGCAAACAGTAGGGGATAAAAATCTAACTTTTTGATTTTTACTTAACCTTTAATAATCGTACTTATTTTTAAAATACACTTTTCTGTCCATCCACCTGCCCTAATCTAGTTGATACCAACTCTTTCCAATCTCCTGGTTGATTCTGCGGCTCATGTGCATGTACGTGTCTGTGCATGTGTACCTCATTAACAGCGGCTGACAGTTGGAGAGGATGAGCTGGAGTGGATTATGCAGGACAGGACAGGACTTTGCTAATTTTATGTGGCTTGATGCTGCTGACTGCTGGTACAGGTACATAGGGGCAAGCTGGAAGGGGGGATGGGATTTTATTTTTTTAATTTTTAATTGCTGGATTGTGGCTGCTGGTACAAGTATGGGGGCAATCAGGAAGGGGAACTATTTTTATTGGCTGGATTTTGACTGCTGGCACAAGCATGGGGGCAAGCAGGAATAGGAGGCTATTTAATTGTCTGTATGGTGGCTGCTGGTACAAGTATTGAGGCAATCAGGAAGGGGGGCTAATTTTGGGGTTTATTATATGTGATTGAATCACTTGAATAGAGTGCCGAAATACCTTAGCCTGGCCCTGCCCCTAAAACTTCTGTCATTGCTTTTCTTAAACATTTATTGAAACTGCTCATCGGTCAGTGCCATACTGGGCCCCTATACAACCTTAGGCTCCATCAGTCACCCGCTTTTTCTATAGCTATGCTGCTTAAGCATCAGTGGGTCACTGGTAAAGATCAATTGGATATATTGTATATTAATCTATGACTTATCATGTACTCAGTGTAATAATATAATTTCCCATTTTACCGAGCACATCTTAATGGCCGCTGAGGGGCAGGGCAAATGCTGTTTCTACCTATGAGAAACCCAACCTTGCAAGGCACAGAAAGTAATTATTGTAAAAGCACCTTATAAAAACCTCTTTAAAGAGGTTGCCCAAGAGTTGAAGATGATTCACAGTATAGTAATGAAAGGCAGTATCTGCTGACTGTAAACCAATAGATGATATAATGGCCAATCAAGTGACTCAGGTCCAACAACATCACTGAAAGGAATCTGATCATAATCCCTAATTAAGGGAAACCAGTGAATTTTTTTTGGAACGGCTGAGTTTATGATTCCCACAAGCAGGTATTATTATTATTATTATTATTATTATGGAAGGCTGGCTTCTATGACTCGTCACGCTCACTCAAACATGCCATTACCCCTGAGAGTTCAACAGAGCATCATGGAAAGTGACTAGCGGCCTAGGGGGGCTTCCCTCTGCAACTCACCTTTTCTTTGTCCTGTGTGCATTTCTCATGATCCTCTGTGAGTTTCTTCAACTTCTCTTGGGACAGTTCCGGGTTTATTTTGGAACTGTTCTCTCGGACAATGGCCAAGTGCTCCTTCTTACAGGCTTTGTGGTAAGCAGCCTTGGAATTTTCCACCTATCAGCATAAGGTTTGATGTATAAGAGACTCTCATTGAGCAGGTACAGTAATTGCATTTTGCTTCTGTATGACATTAAAGGGCCTATAAACCTTCTCTGATATTGTCTGATGGGAATATTAAGAGGTGACTGTATAATGATTTCCCACTTGCTTTGCAGTACTTACCTTTGTGGTAGTGCAATTGTTCCTCCAAAAGCCCACCTCTAGCTAGTAAATAAATAGGTATGGTCTAATAACAATGGGGGTATAACCTAGGGTTGCACAGACAGTGTTAGAGTGGGCTGGCAGGACACCAGGAAAAAAACCCCACTTGGACTGTCCTCTCTCCCTGATTGAAACTTCAGGAAATGGGAGGTAAAAGCTACGGGGCACACGGGTGGGGGATGGGTTGGACACAAGGAGGTGAGTCCTTGAAGTCTCTATATATTTAACTATATTCTATATAAAGCAGAAAAGAAGATGGGGAACTACTATGGGCAATTCCAGAACACAGATCTTTACCACTAATCTGGAGTGACCTCAGGCTGGTACAGAAGACTAAAATCAACGGTATATCATTTTTTCCTAACTCATCATTTCATCATCATCATTATATTATCATAAAGACTTGAGTAGGAAGAAATATTCTTTCATGTACCCATGTCTGGTACTGTAAGCTAAAATACAGGATATAATGAGGGGACCAGACCTCACACCCCGTTCATCAGTAGAGTCTATATTACATTTATTTTGCCTTAGTGTCGCGACCGGCACCCAATACCAGAACAAGTGCCAAGCACCCTGGTCTCGGCTCGGCTTCACCAGTAGTGTGACCAGCGTTGGGCTTCGGGAGGAGCCCTCAGCTTACTTGGGTGCCACCTGGACTTAACGAGAGGTACAAGGTGAGATGTTCTGGCTGGTGAAGGGGCACGGCTGTTAGCAGAGTCTTTTGGGCCGAAGGTCACGGTACAAATGGAGCAGGCAAGAGAATCGTCAGACAGGCTGGGTCGAGGCAGGCAGATATCAAGAATCGTCAGGCAGGCAAGGGTCAAACCAGGTTGTCAATCAAGGGGGAAGAGTTGTCTTCGGCAGGCGAGGGTCAGGATACAGAATGCAGAATAGTCAGGAACAGGCTGGGTCAAACACAGGTAATCAAACAGACTAGATTCCGAACAGATCGGATGCACAAGGCTCAGGAACCACTAGAAACAAGTTCTATCATGGGCAATTACCAACAGACAGACTGGGCTTTAAATATTATTAGAATTTCGCACCTTTGTGCGCTGACGTCATACGTCAGAGCGCCTACGCCTTTAAATACCACAGAGGCATGCCGTGCGTGCCCTAGAGATTCGTCGCCTGCGGCCTAACGTGCGCCCACGCGATCTGGTGCCTGCGGCCTAACAGAACACGACGCGGCGGGCGTCCCCCCACACGACCACCAGGTATGTCTCTTATACTTAGTCATCAAAGGCCAATGAAAATGCTATTATGTATTATTATTATTATTATTATTGTGTAATGAACTCTTTTGGCTGGAAAAGGCAATATTTAAAGCAAATATTAAATTGTTACTAAACATGGTGTATACATTGTGATGGTGGCATATTAGAAGCCTCCTTACCATATTAGTTCTTTTATGTCACAAAGCCCCAATAACTCTGTTACTTTCCGGCTTTGGTATATATGAGAAAGTAGTGCTAATGTAAGGAAAAAACACTAGTGTTAGTTGTCTGGAAGCTAGTTTTCCCTTGTGTGCATTCATGTCATTTCATACATAGCAGTACCACTCGCTCACTCCCAACAAGAATGACACATTTGTCCCGCAGGCCCAGTGCCAATATGGATTATATTGCATACGAGCAGATGGAACGTCTCACTGACAGCAGCTATTTATTTTGATTAGGAACTATATGTGGATTGGACACATTACATGGACTGGAAGGGTGTCACAGGCACAGTTTGGTCTTGGTCGTCTGCTGTTTGGGATTTTTGTTTGCTTAAAAAACCATTGCTCAGCTCTCGGTTAAACAGAAAACACAACATGGGAACCACAAGAATCATCTGTATATCAGGACTGACATATAACAATGGGAACTAGAGTCCAAGAAGGTGGCAGTGGTAATGCACAATGGAAAGAATTTGGCATTTGTTAGTACAGTATGCTAAGCACATTAATGACTGCAGAGTTGTGCCTGCTATATAATATACCATAACAGCCCTGTTCTACCATAGAACCCTGTCCTTACAGTACTGACCTGTGCCAATTAGGAAAGTCTCCCACCTGTACTCCCAGGCCTCTCCTCTTAATTCCCCCTCGTACTCACTACTTACAGGAGATCAGCCCCCTCACAAGCACTTGAGCAAAAGGTGATTACAAGTAGGTCATTGGGTCTTGTGTGTTTTATTATCAGAACATATGTCTGATGAAGATGACTGCTCCCAAATGTGACATATTTTCTGCAACTAATCAGGCAAGGGCCGATACCAAGTTGTACCAGTACTTTTCCTTTTGCCTGGCCCTGCTATTTGCCTATAATATATAGTGGTTATGCAACCCGCTGCAGGACTCTACTCTACTAGTGCTCTTGTACTTCTGCTCAGGAGAGTAGTAAATGCCCCCCAAAGGGTAAGTGACTGAGGTTTATGAATTATTGTGCATTACCTTCTTTAACTTTTTGGCCCATGGCTTTTGTGCCTTGTGGAACCCATTCTCAATCTCACAGGACTCCTTGAACCCTCCAAATATCTTGCGATGATATGTCTCCTTCTGCCACGTACGTATCTTCTCTGAATCCTCTGCTACCAGCGTCTTCTGGATCTGCGTATGGAGCTCACTGAGACGTTCTGTGGCGCTCATAAAGGCCTGCCAGGCACGCAGGAGAGAACCATACATAGGGCCTGGTGAAAAATGAACTAGTTTACTTGAGATATTTTAAATTTGCTTTATCTGTCTGACAAACTGCTAAAGGCACTGGTTATTATGAACAGGCATATTGGGGGTATATTTATCAAAGGGGTATATTTATGAAAGAGTGAAGTTAGAGGTCGCCACAGTTGGCTAGAGTGAAGTTTCGCCACTCTCCATTCATTTCTATGGGATTTTTAAAGAGTATTTACCAATGGGTGAAAATGAAAGTTCACCCTTTGATAAATACGCCTTTAAAAATCCCATAGAAATGAATGGAGAGGGGCGGAATTTCACTCTAACGGACAGTGGCGACCTCTAACTTCACTCTTTCATAAATATACCCCTTTGATAAATATACCCCAAAGAGTGATGTTAGAGATCGCCACGGTCTGCTAGAGGGAAATTCCGCTACTCTCAATTCAATTTCGATGGGATTTCGAAAGGCGTTTTTATCAAAGGATGAACTTTCACTTTCACCCATTAAAAATTCCTTTTTAAAAATCCCATAGAAATGAATGGAGAGTGGCGGAATTTCACTCTAGAGGACTGCGGCAACGTCTAACTTCACTCTTTAATAAATATACCCCATAGTCGCCTCCACTCATATGTTAGAGTGCAAATTCACATAAATAAAAGCTCATTATACATTAAGGCTGACCACTTACACAGAATCTCAAACCTTGACCACTGGGATTTTGTCCTACTCCAAACCAACATATCTCTAAACATTGATGATTCCTACTCACTGCTGTCTACCAGAGGTTTCCACTTGTGGGTCCATTCCTCCATCTGGAGAGCATACTGACGCTCAATCTTGGCTCTGTCTTGGAAACACGCTACAATTTCATCGCAAAGCCGGTGGCCATCTTCTGTGCGCTTCACCGTGCTACTGTAGTTATTGGGCTGGAGAAGGAGAAGCAAATTCAAAAAAACATCAAGGGGTATATTTATCAAAGAGTGAAGTTAATAGTGAAGTTCCGCCACTAGAGTGAAATTCCATCCACTCTCCATTCATTTCGATGGGATTTCGAAAAGCGTTTTTTATCAAAGGATGAACTTTCACTTTCACCCATTGATAAATACGCCTTTGAAAATCCCATAGAAATGAATTGAGAGCTGCGGAATTTCACTCTAGTGGCGGAACTTCACTCTTTGATAAATTTACCCCCAAGATGGCTGAAAAGAGGTACTTAGGTCCAGGTATCATTAAACACAAATCAAAGAGCTGTCAGTACTAAATTACATGAAGTATTCTTCATACCTATCTTTAAAACAGGGGTTTTTTCGTCTGCGACCCCTCCAAAATTAGAAATGACACCACATAATCCCTTAAACCCTGAGTTTATTGCAGTGCAAACCAGATTGGAGAAGCCTAATATTTATACCTAGACCATTATATTTTATTGTTACTAAAAGATAAGGGTGGATTTATAATTTATGAATTCTCAATGCACATTGCTCTGAATATTCAGATACATACAGACAGTAATTGTCAACACTGCAGAATTTCATTCAAGTTGGTACATTCTAGAGCCCTCTTTTTTTTTTAACAACGTCAGTGGGTGCTGCCAGGAGTTGTACTTTAACAACAACTGAAGGGCTACAGGTTGGGTAACATTGATATAAAGAAGAGTGAATGATGCCAGTTAACTCAACTGTGACCATCTATCAATAATACTTAATAATATCTTCTTCTCCTGTACCTGCTATTCCCCACATCTTCCTATCTACACCTGCTGCTTTTCAGGACTCCTCTATCTTAAGGGGATTCTGTCATGATTTTTATGATGTCGTTTTTATTTCTAAATGACACTGTTCACACTGCAAATAATTCACTCTACAATATAACATTTTATTCCTGAACCAGCAAGTGTATTTTTGTAGTTGTAATATTGGTGTGTAGATGCATCTCAGGTCATTTTGCCTGGTCATCTGATTTCAGAAAGAGCCAGCACTTTAGGATGGAACTGCTTTCTGGCAGGCTGTTGTTTCTCCTACTCAATGTAACTGAATGTTTTGCAGTGGGACATGGATTTTACTATTGAGTGTTGTCCTTAGATCTACCAGGCAGCTGTTATCTTGTGTTAAGGGGCAGTCATCTGGTTACCTTCCCATTGTTGTTAGGCTGCTGGGGGGGAGAAGGGAGGGGGTGATATCACTCTAACTTGCAGTACAGCAGTAAAGAGTGGCTGAAGTTTTTAGAGCAAAAGTCACATGACTGGGGGCAGCTGGGAAACTGACAATATGTCTAGTCCCATGTCAGATTTCAAAATTAAATATAAAAAAATCTCTTTGCTCTTTTGAGAAAGGGATTTCAGTGCAGAATTCTGCTGGAGCAGCACTATTAATTGATGCGTTTTGAAAAAAAAATGTTCCCATGACAGTATCCCTTTAAGGTCAGTCACCTTTATATATGCCCCCTTAAGACATCTTATTTTAACACTGTTAGTCCCATTCAGTTCCTTTCTGCAGGCAGCCCACAATTCATGACCAGACAACCCAAAACTGCTCCTCCAATTGCCCCCAGGCCTCACCAGCAGAGCAATTTTGGGCTCCCACCCATCAGCACCAATGGGAAAATAATTGAATAAGTACTAATGGCTGATGGTGCTTTGTGTTACATTGACAACATCTACACACAAACTGGGAATGGAAAAACACATTGAGGTTTTCTCTCCAGTGAGCGTTAAGGTTTTTGGCAGCATCCCCTCTGTCTGTATTTTTACAAGTGGAAGAACTCATTCTGCAACTAGCACAAGTAACAGAAAGAAAGTAAAGTGTGCATGGTTTTATCTTTACCCCTTCTAACCCACAGGTGTGTGCAGGATTATACTGCCATATGTATATGAGAAGACACATTCAACATCAATGTCTGTTCCATGTCTGTAATGCCAACAGGACTCTAGTAGCTGTTTGAACATTCAGAATACATACACATGGAGAAAACTACTTTACTCCTCTTGTTTTCACTGCCACCTGCTCCATGACTTACATTGATATATAAGATTCACTTGTTATAATTGCCAACATGATAGTGTGGAGCTAAAAGGAGGACACTTCCGCACCTGCTTCTTTATAAATATACATTGAAATTATGGAAATACCCCTGTGGCCATACTTGGTAGTACATATTGGTGCTTTTGGTGATATTACTATGTTATCATTAGGAATAAATGTCTTGTTTTTTATTTAACTTAAAGGATAAGTAAACCTTTAAAATAAATGAATGTAAAAATTGATGAGAGTACTAGTCTAAGCACTTTTGTAATTTACATTCATTATTTATTCTTTTTTCATTCCAAGATATTAGGGAAACATTTACTGTTAATATAAATTTTGTTACAACAGCGCCACCTGCTGGTCAGTTTCCCACCAGTCTGACCAACAAGTAGTCAAGGAAATTTTTAGAGAAAGTCAAGGAAGTTGTCAGGAGAAAGAAAGAGGCTGCTCTGATGTTCTTCTGCTTAGGAAAAAAATTAGAAACATTTCTCAAATCTTTTCTAAGCAGAAAAACATCAGAGCAGCCTCTTTCTTTCTCCTGAAAAAAATAATTTATATTAACAGTACATGTTTCTCTTAATATCTTGGAATGAAAAAAGAATAAATAATGAATGTAAATTACAAAAGTGCTTAGACTAGCACTCTCATGAATTTTACATTAATTTATTTTAAAGGGTTACTTATCCTTTAAAGTTACAACATTATTAATTCATGTGTCTGACATCTGACAGATGCTCTTACCATCCAGAAACTGTCGCTGGTGTTCTCATCCGCAGCAACCTCGCTGTAAATCCCAGACATGACTCTGCCCTGCTCCTTCCTGCATAGACTTCTGTAACAAAGCATAAAGATCAGGATTAATAGCAAAGTAGGTGCCGCATAAATACTTAGGGGGTTATTTACTAAACTTTGGTTGGACTTTTGGGACTTTTTTTTTAAAACGCAAATTTTTCAAGATTAAATAAATGCAGCAAAAGCCAGAATCCGAAAATCCACCATGACAGACCTACTGAGGTTGTGTATAAGTTAATGGGAGAGGTCTGTGGTCTGTACTATAATTAGCCCGAAAATTAAACCTTTTTGGGTAAAAATCTAAAAAATCCAGGCCTTTCGGGAAAAAGCCGAAAAAATCATGGATTCTAGTTTGGTTGGACTTTTCTTTTATGAAAAATCAGAAAAAAATGGATTTTGATAAATAACCCTCATAAAGTAGCTGCTCGATGCAAAGGAAAATAGTCTTGTAATGTAAAGACAGTTCAGTGATAGGGAAGGTCAGCCTTGATATACAGGTATGGGAGCTCCAGAAATCCGTTATCCAGAAAGGTCTGAGTTAAAGAAAGGCCGTCTCCCATAGACTGCATTTTATCCAAATATTCCATTTTTTTTTCTCTGCAATAATAAAACATTACCTTGTACTTAATCCAAACTAAGATATAATTAATCCTTATTGGAGGCAAAACCAGCCTGTTTGGTTGATTTCATATTTACATGATTCTCAGATCCAAATTATGGAAAGATCTGGAAAACCCCAGGTCCTGAGCATTCTGGATAACAGGTCCCATACCTGTACAGCAGTTTAAGTCACAATGTGAATGGTGGTAATCTAGTCTTTGTTTATATACTGTATATGATACTAAAAGAGAAATTTTAGGTCTGTTCTACTTAAATTTAGACCAGAGGGCAGCTGGGGGTTTGCTACATTTAGGAAGGAAAGGATGGAGGGAATTTCATACTTTTCAGAATATTCAGCAGTTTTTTCCACGGCTGAAAGTCATTTTATTTCAAGCCTGTTGCACCACCCCGGCACAATCTCCACTTTGTTTGGCCAATAAATTACTAACAACACCTCTTTGTTCCCTTGTGGGAATAACACTGGATCCTCCCAATTTATGTCTCTTTCCCAGAGATGCGTTCCTTCCAACAGATTATGTGAACCAGATTTTACATTTATCCACATGAACAAAGGGGAAAAATAGTTTGCTTACATTTATTGATAACATTTATTGGTTTGCAAGGAGATCATTTATCCCAGAGGCATTGGGATTTTAAAAGATAAGTAAATCTTTAAAATAAGTGAATGTAAAACTGATGAGGGGGCTATTGTAAGCACTTTTGTAATGTACATTCATTATTTACTCTTTTTTTCATTCCAAGGGATACATGTACTGTTAATATGAATGAATTTTGTTACAACAGCGCCACCTGCTGGTCAGTTTCCCACCAGTCTGACCACCAAGTAGTCAAGGAAGTTGTCAGGAGAAAGAAAGAGGCTGCTCTGATGTTCTTCTGCTTAGGAAAAATGTGAGAAAGGTTTCTATTTTATTTCTAAACAGAAGAACATCAGAGCAGCACTGAGGGAAGGCACAGAGGGAAGGCACAGCACGGAGAGAAGGGACAGCACCAGTGTCGGACTGGCCCACCGGGATACCAGGAAATCTCCCGGTGGGCCCAGGTGTCAGTGGGCCTCTTACTTCTAACTATTTGGCCTTTTTCATGGTCATTCTTCCAATTCTTTAAGGGAACAAAGAGGTTTAATAATGGAAGAATTGAGTATAGTATGTAGAGAAAAGAGACTAGGAAAATAAAGTTGAGTGAGGTTACAGTAGTTTAGAATATGGGCCCTCAGCCTAAGGTTTTCTGGTGGGCTCCTGGCATCCCAGTCCGACACTGCACAGCACGGAGGGAAGGCACAGAGGGATGGAAGGCAAGGCACGGAGGGCATGGAGGGAAGGCACAGCACGGAGGGAAGACACAGATTGGAGGGAAGGCACAGCACAGAGGGCATGGAGGGAAGGCATAGCATGGAGGGAAGTCACAGCATGGAGGGCATGGAGGGAAGGCACAGCATGGATGGAAGGCACAGCACAGAGGGAGGGAAGGCACAGCACGGAGGGAAGGCACAGATGGAAGACAGGGAGCAGCACAAAGGAAGGGAGAGAGGATGGGCTGAAGGCACGAATGGGAAGGACACAGGGGGGAGGGAGGGCTGCAGGCACGAAGGGGAAGGGAGGACAGGCTGCAGGCATGGACATGGAAGGGCTGAGAGCAGCAAGTACGGAGGGGAAGGGAGTGTGTTCAAACATTCATAGTAATGTGTTATGATGAAGGGAGGTTAACCCCCCCGAAACATTGATCTTGTTGGTGTATAATAATAAAAAGAGGGGCCATGTTCCTGACTGCAGAGAACAGTGTGTGTGCGGATCTCCTGATGGGGGCCAGGCGCCGAGTAGATCCCAGTGTAACAAAGTCTGGGCACCCTTGCTTTAATATCTTGGAATTAAAAAATAATAAATAATAAATGTACATTGCAATCGGGGTTACAATAGCACTCTCATCAATTCAACATTCACTTATTTTAAAGGTTTACTTATCCTTTAAGTGGCATGTGTCTTTTGGGGAATTATCAGCCTACTGGTCAGCGGATACATGGGGTCATTTACAACTGGAAGGCAAGGTGCAAAGTGCAAAAAATGGGTGCAATCCGCAGGTCACTGCAATGCATTTCTTTTACCCCCTTCCATCCCCTAACTTTTGCATTATATAGATGTACATGTTAGGGGCCCCATGCAGCAGTCAAAGGCTGCAATCGGGCCCTTTCCATACCACAATTTGCAGACAGTCCACAAGCTATGTGCAGGCATTGCATTTCTTCTAATAAATAAGGCCATCTGTTAATTAGTTAGATTGCTGTGAAGAAGTGCACCGCCATACAAGCAGCAAATTAAGCCACTGTTCAGTCCAATTGTCCTGACTATTGAAACAATGTAGCAGAAATGGATTCTGTTGTAATTCAAATGAATCAGCTGGTTTCTGCTACTTACTCTCAGGGGTCAGCAGAAGTCAGAGGCAACAGTGCAGGGAATAGAAAGGGATAGTTAGACACGTATAAAATATTTTTACCATTTATAATAAATGTACATAGGAGAGTTGCTTATAAATCAATTTTTTTCATTATGCTAAAATGTTTTGGGTCTAGGTCCCCTTTAATGACAGACTCAAAGCTGCCTCAAAGGGTTAATTAATGTTTAAAAAAAGAAAAAAAAAAGTTCTGAACACAGGGACCCCTGACCGTTCTCTTTAGAAAATGTGCAGCTGACTGACCAGCAGGGAAGACACTCTGAGAACAGAAAGGAGATTGTAGAGAGGAGACACCAGTCAGGCACATGATAAAGACATTCCCGGCCCAGGCCTGACTTTATTCCCTCGCACAAATTTGCCAGTATGGAAACAGAAAACATTTGGATGAAGAAACAAAATTAAAAAAAACATATGCAAGATGTATGTTATAGATATATATGCATTCTGCTCACATACATTTATTCATGGACATCTGCAAAACCCAAGCTGATGTATCAAAGAAATGAATTCTTCATGAGAAATAACTGGATTTCCCCTCTGATGTGTTTCCTTACTTTGATCCAATTTAGCAGCAGGAAAAGATGTATATTAACCAGCAAGTGCCAAGGGTTAGAGGGAACATATGTTCCTAGTAATAGTTGGAGCAGAAAGATATCAATAGAAAGGCTAGGAGTTCATCTGCATCAGGTCTCAGCACAATGGGTTTGGCACATTTAGTGATCATTGCAAGTCCTCTCAGAATACTATGTATGTATTATACATATCCAATAGCACTGGAAATCTAGATCATCATTAAGTGTAATAGCACCATTTATATACAGGCATCTCAATATGTTACATATATATATATATATATATATATATATATATATATATATATATATATATATATATATATATATATACACACACACATACAACAGCAAAATCATTTACCCAATTTATTTATTGTGCAGACAGATTAGCAAGAGAGGGATAAAAGACCTGTCAAAGGAAAGTTGCTGTGGCATAACAGGTATAGTAGGGAGAGATCTACAGTAGCAGTGGGATAAGGGAAAGTCTCTGGGAAAGGACTCTGGTTGTAGGATAGCAGGTTTAGTAGGAAGAGATGGTGCCTATAGTAACAGTGGATAATACTCTCTGGGAAGGGAGTGTGACTGTGGGATAGCAGGTATAGTAGGGAGAGATGGTGTCTATAGTAACAGTGGATAATACTCTCTGGGAAGGGAGTGTGACTGTGGGATAGCAGGTATAGTAGGGAGAGATGGTGCCTATAGTAACAGTGGATAATAGTCTCTGGGAAGGGAGTGTGACTGTGGGATAGCAGGTATAGTAGGGAGAGATGGTGTCTATAGTAACAGTGGATAATAGTCTCTGGGAAGGGAGTGTGACTGTGGGATAGCAGGTATAGTAGGTAGAGATGGTGTATATAGTAACAGTGGGATAATAGTCTCTGGGAAGGGAGTGTGACTGTGGGATAGCAGGTATAGTAGGGAGAGATGGTGTCTATAGTAACAGTGGATAATAGTCTCTGGGAAGGGAGTGTGACTGTGGGATAGCAGGTATAGTAGGGAGATATGGTGCCTATAGTAACAGTGGATAATAGTCTCTGGGAAGGGAGTGTGACTGTGGGATAGCAGGTATAGTAGGGAGAGATGGTGTCTATAGTAACAGTGGGATAATAGTCTCTGGGAAGGGAGTGTGACTGTGGGATAGCAGGTATAGTAGGGAGATATGGTGCCTATAGTAACAGTGGATAATAGTCTCTGGGAAGGGAGTGTGACTGTGGGATAGCAGGTATAGTAGGAAGAGATGGTGCCTATAGTAACAGTGGATAATAGTCTCTGGGAAGGGAGTGTGACTGTGGGATAGCAGGTATAGTAGGGAGAGATGGTGTCTATAGTAACAGTGGATAATAGTCTCTGGGAAGGGAGTGTGACTGTGGGATAGCAGGTATAGTAGGGAGAGATGGTGCCTATAGTAACAGTGGATAATAGTCTATGGCAAAGGGACTGTGGCTTTGGGATAGTACGTATAGTAACATAGTAGGAAAAGATGGTGCCTATAGTAGCAGTGGGAGAAATATGAATGTAGGATAGCTAATATGATGAGAGAGTTATATTTTCTGAGATGCATCTACCAGTTCTACAGATTATATACTGTACATAAAAGTAAAGCTCTACAGCCACCAGCTACCAGTCCAAGGCAGTAGGTCTGACTATATGGGGAATGTAGCCAAAGCAGATATCCAGTGCAACTGACTCATTGCTAGACTTTTATGTGCCCAGTACAACTATGATACAGTAAGTAGTAATTATCAGATAAAATTGGATGCAGGAAATTAAATATGTCAAAATGTATAGATAATGTACTTGCAAATTCAAGCATCAATTCCTAGTATTGGCTAGATTATGTTCATTTCTTTCACGTTTGGAGATTATAAAACAATAGGACTGTGGAAGGTTAAAAGGAAGACTGTGACCATTTGGGTTTAATTTATTAGATTACATTGACATGGTTTAATTTTTTAGATTACAGGGACATTGACAGTTTAGGCAAGGCTATAGGTGGCCATACAGAGATCAAAAAATTGTCCTATGACTGTATAGCCCGATACAGTGTAAAATTGGTGTCAGAGGAACTCCTAGTTGCCCCCAGCCCTCATGGATCCTGCCAAAGACAATTCCACTCAACACTTTCTTATTAACACTATATAATGCCCATTTAGCACTGTCTACATCTAGTTGTTATGAGAGTGTGTCCTCAGTATGAGGTTCTGTGATGGGCCTAGTCACTGGTCACATATTTGGCTAACTATAAATACAATCATACATCATGTTCTGCAGATCCCCTTACTTTCTTGCCTGCTGATGCCCCATAAACCTGCTAAGGAAAAGAAATATACATTCAGCCTATATAAATTCTGTTAGCCACAAACAAATGGGAAAGGGGTCACAGGATGAAGACATAGCGGACATTAGAACTTGTCGCATCCTGTAGACATTGATAGAATTAGTTTAGTTTAAGACTATCTCATACCTCCCAACTGTCCCTTTTTCAGAGGGACAGTCCCTCTTTTGACAGCTCAACCTGCAGTCCCTCATTTGTACTGGAAAGTCCCTCTTTTCTGTGCACTGAACAGCCAGAAAAAGAAACAAAGTTTCTCACTTAATTGGCTTTTAGCAGAGAGCCCAGAACAGCTAACAGGTGCAAATAAGATACTTTGTAACAATTTTGAGACACAAAAACACAGTTTAGATAAGGAGAAATATTTTCAAACTTTCATAACCTGCCAAATTTTGTAAAACAAACAAGGTAATTAGGGGGTGTGGCCACAGAAAGGGGTGTGGTCAAAAAATTGCTGCGCTACGTGCGGGAAAATTTTTTTTGTCCCTTTTTTTACTTCCAAAATGTTGGGAGGTATGCTATCTGTAATTTGGCTTAGTTTTGGGGGGTTTTGCAATATTTTGTTCTGTGGCTTTTGCATTTGTAATTATACCTGCCCCCACTGTCTCTGCCAATAAGGTATTTGTCTGCATGTCATGCTAAATACCTAATAGTCCAATTCCTGAAAAACAGACATTTTTGCCTATGGGTCCCAGTGATGCTGGGGATCCAGGAGAAATGCCGTCTCTTCCTACACTAAAACTGTGCCTGGTTGATTGTATCTCTTACTCACAGGCCTTCAGCCTCATCCAACTAGTGCCCAGACTGGACCTGTGAGGTGCTGGAAATATAGAGATGGGACCAGTCCAACCAAAGTCGGTTCCTGGAAAAGAAAATCCTCTGGCTGTGTCCCACTCTGGCTCTCTCTGCCCTTCCCCAAACATCCAGCCGTGTCACTTCTATTAAGGGATTTTTTTTGTTTTCATTCAGCAAAACTTGGCAGGTAAACCTTGGCTCCTTGCTCATTTTCCATGCGTGAATAATAGCCATAAAATATGGGAACTGCAGCTGCATTGAAGTCAATTGCATTGGCAGATGTTTCACACCCGTTGCTCTTATGACTCCATATAACTTATTAGTGATCCTCCTGGACATGTGGCAGAACTGAACAGCATCACTGGGTTATATGTGTTTGACTAGTTAGTGGGGCTCATTTATAAACACTGGGCAAATCTGCACCTGGGCAGTAACTCATGGCAACCAATCAAATGTTTGCTTTCATTGTTCAACCTGCAGCTTGTGGAAAAAAGCCAGTCTCTGATTGGTTGCTATGGGATACTGCCCAGGTGCAAATTTGCCAAGTGTTTATAAATGAGCCTCAGTGGGTTATATGGGTTTGGCTGGATAGTGAGAATAGCTACTGGGTTATATGGGATTGGCTGGTTGGGGAAAATAGACATTTTGTTATTTGGACTTGGCTGGTCAGTGGGTATTCTCAATGGCTGATATGTGCTTGGCCAGTAAATGGACATAGACAGTTATATGGATTTGACTGGGTAGTGGAAATATATATTTGGTTACATGGGCTTGACAGGTTGGTGGAAATAGACACTGGGTTATATGGGTTTGGCAGGTTGGCGGGTTTAGCTACTGGGTTATATGGGTTTGGCTGGTTAGTGGGTATAGCTACTGGGTTATATAGAAGTGGCTCATGGGAGGTTATATGGGATTGGCAGATTGGTAGGTAGATCCACTGGGTTGTAAGGGCTTTGCTGAATGGAGCATGTAGTTTAATTAATAATAACCCACACAAAGTGCACAATGTGGAAAAATACTAAATGAATACTACTAAATGGATAATATGCTCTATTTACATATTGCTCAAACAAATCTTATTTAAACTCCATTTGCTGCCTCTCAGATTATTACAGGGACTTCCAATACGTAGGTTCTGGCTGCTCTTGAAATCAATCACAAGAAAGGGGAAGGCATGGATTGTTTTTCTAAAGCAATGTCTCTTTGGTCACTGGAATGAAAGTACAAATTTAGTCGGCCCATGCAGAGTGTGGTGTCAGTCTACCCAAAATGTCACTGGGCCCAACCAAAAATAATTGCTGTCCTGATATCCACAGTTCCACATCATTGCCCAACGACCTTTGTCTGATTGTTGCTGCTGACAAAGTGATAACCCTAGTTTTGGAGGATTGAAAAATGAGCTGCTGTAAAGGTTTTGGGAGCAGTTTAGCAAAAAAGGTTAATTTTGTTCCAGTTTAAAGGAGAAGGAAAGCTAGCAAAGCAGTTTATTGCCAATAGATTAGCCACAATAGTGCAAGCTATAACACCATTTATTCTGTAGAATGCTTTACCATACTTGTGTAAACAACTCTAGAGGCTCTCTCGTTTGTTTAGGATAGCAGCTGCCATATTTTCTTGATGTGACATCACTTCCTGCCTGAGTTTCCCTGCTCACTCATAGCTCTGGGCTCAGTTTACAGCAGAGATGGGAGGAGGGAGGGAGAGGAGCAAACTGAGCATGCTCAAGCCCTGCCCTGGAAAGTTAAGCTGAAAACAGGAAGTCTGATACAGAAGCCCATGAGTACACAATAGAAGGAAAGAAATGTGGTGTTCATTACTTTGAGTGTTTACTGGTGTATTTATATAGCCCTTACTGATAAAACTTTCTTAATTTTAGCCTTTCCTTCTCCTTTAAGTAAACCATAGCAACCAATTAAAAACTACCGGGGATGCACGGGGTGTGTATGATTGCACCCAGGCCAGCACCCCCTTGGGGCCACAAGGGGGTGCTGGCCTGGGTGCAATGACACCCCCCCCCACACACACACACACATGCATCCCCAGTAGTCCCTCCCCTAGCAAAGGAAAAAGTTACATTCTCAACAAACTCTACTGTAGTTATTCAGTATTCACCCTTGAGTCACCATTTTGTGATGCTCTGCGCTCTCACTGATCACCTGACAGGAAATACTGCAGCTCTACCTCAACAGGAAGAAGTGTGGGTGTAAAAGACACACCTCTGCCCATTCATTGGCTGATGGTTTGTTTCCCTTTGTTTTGTGTTTGAGTAGAGTGCCTCGTCCAAGCCAGAAGGACTTAAAATGGCAGTGTGTCAATCAATGTGAAAAATACACTGTTTATAAAAAGTCTTGAACTGATAAACATTCATGGTAGCAATGTATAAAATAAAGCAGAATTGCTAGAGACGACTGCAATGTGACGTGAACATCTGTGACAGAACATGAAGGATTCGTGCCCAGTCTGGTTTAATGGAAAAGGCTGAAATATGAGTCTTGGATAAAACAATAGGGCGGAGATGTCAGTGTTGTAACAACTTGTATTAGATCGTTACCGCCCCCGTAATGTTATGTTTCCTAATGTTATTTCAATTACAGAGACACATTCCAACAATTTGTGAACATAATACTGCTGTCAGGTGTTCGGCGTCCTGCCCGTTATGACTTATATGGAGGAACCCAACGCTTATATATACAGTAGACGGCTGTGATCATTTCCATTAACAACCACTTTAATAAAGGGGTTAGAAGGGGGGTGGAGTATATGTAAGGTTTACCAGAACTGTGAGCCATTGATTTATTTTCAAATAACACTTTTTTTTTGCTACATATCGGCAAATCATTTTGGTACATTTGATCAACCTTTAATCCCATGGGCTCACATTTGCCTGCATGAGTATATTTCAGAAATTAATCAGTGTAGCTTAGTTCAAGATCTATTTATAAGGGGCATATATTCACTGCTGTTAGAAAACTTTCCGGTCCCACTTCTCAAATCTAAATTCTTATAATGATTATTTAACAGCGAAAAGCCTGCTCAGAATAGTGAAAAGTGCTCATCCTAAATCCACAATGACCTGGGTGTATAAACTCTGTGTCCCACGCTTCTGGGCTCGCAAACACTTTAACCATGTATTATAGTTATGGGAAAAACCAAACTCACCAAGGTGGACGAGTGGCCTGGGCGCATCGCCCCAAACCCGTAGCTGAAGGTAAATTGCACTCAAGAACCAAAACTGGCAAGCACTCCATATTCCACTGCTTGGATAAAACCAAGTTTATTTCAGCAAGTTAAAAACATCACAATCCTGACGCGTTTCGTATCGAAGATATGTAGTCATGTATCTTTTATACGAAACGCATCAGGATTGTGAAGATAAGAAGATAAGATAAGTGTTGAGTGCCAAACCAAAAGAACTATTTAAGAAAGACCGCTGACATGCCACATTTTCTACCTATTCCATAAATAACAGAACATGCTATGGAGCTAAGGGGAGGTCACTGTGGGCCTTAAGACACAAAAAAGCACACTCTCAACAACTGAAGTTTATGGAATTAGATATAGGCCATTATCCTAAACTGACCCCTTTCCTAATAATCCTTCAGTTCATGTAAATTAAATCTATTGTATCACATGAAGCACCAGCGTCACCTTTTAGAACTGTCCATAGAATACAGTTCACAGCACAGTAATTAAATGGTCCCACACAAACCTATAAAGAATATTTGTGTCCTAAATGTCACTGGTACATGCAGCCATCAACAGCCAAATGTAACAGAAAGAAGTGGCTATATCTACAGTACAACTCCACGACAATTTTAAAAAATGGTGCACACGTATAGGATCTGTTATCTGGAAAGCTGTTGTTCAGAAAGCTCCAAATTATGGAATGGCCACCTTCCATAGTGGTTGCAAGAATAGGAAGAGAATCGCACAAACACCAAATATGTTGCAGGTCCGCTTTGCCGTTCTTCACCGCACTTCGCCAGGCATATTTTCTCCAGCACTACGCAAATTCACTAAAATCCGAAGTTGCCAAGCAAAGCGAAGTTACGGCGCCAAATTGAATTTACAATGGAGGAATATGTAGCATCACTACACAAGCCTGGGAAACCTTCAAAACAGCAAATAAAATTTTTATTTTGCCCTACACATGTGCCCACTGTATAGTTAAGTTGCCATGAGTTAGGAAATGTAGGGGGGAAGGAGGGTAGCCCCAAAAATTTTTTCGATCTTTTTCAGCCTATCACCCATAAAAATTTAAAAAGAGCCAGCGTTTTTTGGGACTTAGAAACATTTTTAACTTTTTTTGAAGCAATCCCTATCTACTCTATTGCACTTCGCCTGGTCTGAGGTGGCGAAGGACGTCTGGTGTAAAAGGTAGCGTTCAGAATAATTTGCGCTTTAGTGAATTTGCGTAGTTACATCTGTTGCGCAAATTCGCCAGGCGTAAGGGTGCGAAGTAACACTAGCGAATTTACGCCAGCGTCCGTTAGTGAATCGGCAAATTAACAAAAATGCGCTACGCTGGTGTATTCACGCTAGCGTTAGTTGCTTCGTCGTTTAGTGAATTTGCCCCATAGACTCCATTTTATAGAAATAATCTAAATTTTAAAACATATTTAATTCTTCTCTGTAATAATAAAATAGTACCTTGCACTTTATCCGAGAAAATATTTAATTAATCCTGATTGGAATCAAAAGCAGCCCGTTGGGGTTATTAAATGTTTAAATGATTTTCTAGTAGACTTAAGGTATTTAAATTATCTGGAAAACCCCAGTGTAAGACACGCCGGGAGATCTCTCGGCATCCTTACCTACCGGCGCGTCTCTTCCAGGAGGCCGAGCGTCACAACGGCATAATTTGGCACGGAATTTGAATTTTGGCACCAAATTCCTTTTAAAAAGCCAAATCTCCATTTTGACAGTGCCCAAGCTGGCTTTTGTTTTCAGATCCTGCCTACTATTTGGAATTTCCTGTTTTTTTGACTCCTGCCTGTTTTCGATTCTAGCCGCCTGCCTCGACCCTTATTGCCTGTTTCCCGACTACGTCTTGCCTAATCCTTGCTGGTACCTTGTTTACAGACTTATACTATTTTACACACTAACTCCTTGTTGGTTACACAGAAAGAGTTTGCCGGTGAACAGGAATCAACAGGGGTTCCCTGTGCATCTGAGTGTACCCATCACTTCCAAGGTTCCTAATTGACGAGTATGTTACACCAGGTCCAGAGCATTCTGAATAACAAATAAATACCTGTATGAACATATTTGTAATCAGTACTGTACTCACATGCAATGCAATGGTCCTTACTGCAAATATGCACAAACCCAACTACAGAGCCCCTACTGTAAATAGATCTCAAATATCATCAACTTCTGGGTCCCTAGAACGAACTGTACTCACATTTCAATGACTGCAGGGTCCCCACCGTGTAATAATGAGGCATGAACTGCAGAGTCCCCACTATAAATAGTACCAACATATCATGAACTGTAGGTTCTCCATAGTACTCACAAGTCATGAGCTGCAAACTCTTCACTATGATTTAGTTTCTTCTGGGAAAGGCAGTACCTTTCTTATTAGACCTGGTTTCAGGTGACAAGGCGATAACACAGTTAATCTTTTCTGTGTGGGAATTTAAGGAATGTTCTAATGGCGAGCGTTTGACTGGCAATGTCATTTCAATGGCAACGTGTAGGCAAATATTTTTTTTGTTTTTGCAAGGAGATGTCAAACATCTGGACAACAACATGAAGCAAAATAATGTGTCTATTGTACTGTGCCCCAACAATCATTCTTCTCTCAGTGCCAGAGATCCCTTCCTCTAGACATGTTAGTCAAATAGCTGCCAGTTGAGTTTACCAAGCATTTCTATACAGGTTTCTAAAGTTAAAGGGAATCTTTCCCTTTAACTTTATACTGAAAATAATTCACTCTACAATATAAAATTTTATTCATGAAACAGCAATTGTATTTTTTTAGTTGTAATATTGGTGTGTAGGTGCATCTCAGGTCATTTTGCCTGGTCATGTGCTGGATCTGCTTTCTGGCAGGCTGTTGTTTCTCCTACTCATTGTAACTGAATGTGTCTCAGTCGGACCTGGATTTTACAATTGAGTGTTGTTCTTAGATCTACCAGGCAGCTGTTATCTTGTGTTAGGGAGCAACTATCTGGTTTCCTTCCCATTGGTCTGTTGTTAGGTTGCAAGGGGGGGTGATGTCACTCCAACTTGCAGTACAGCAGTAAAGCATGACTGAAGTTTTTCAGAGCACAAGTCACATGACTGGGGGCAGCTGGAAACTGACAATATGTCTAGCCCCATGTCAGATTTCAAAATTGAATATAAAAAAATCTGTTTGCTCTTTTGAGAAATGGATTTCAGTGCAGAATTCTGCTGGAGCAGCACTATTAACTGAATTGTTTTGAAAAAAAAAAAAAAAACATGTTTTCCCATAACAGTATCCTTTTAATAAGAGGATATTTCCTAGGTTAATATCAGATGTAGCATATTCTCCAACTGTGCCAATTTCAGCTTGTGCTATTGATGTCAATGTGCACAAAAGGTGGATTTCAAATTAAAAACACAACATTTAGGGGCCCATTTACTTAGCTCGAGTGAAGGAATAGAGGAAAAAAACTTCGAATTTCGAATGTTTTTTTTTGGCTACTTTGACCATCGAATGGGCTACTTCGATATTCGACTTCGACCTTCGACTTCAAATCGAACGATTCAAACTAAAACTCGTTCGACTATTCGACCATTCGACCATTCGATAGTCGAAGTACTGTCTCTTTAAGAAAAAACTTCGACCCCCTAGTTCGCCACCTAAAAGCTACCGAAGTCAATGTTAGCCTATGGGGAAGATCCCCATAGGCTTTGGTAGCTTTTTTAGGTCGAAGAAAAATCGGTCGATCCATGGATTAAAATCCTCCGAATCTAACGAATCGAAGGATTTAATCGTTCGATCGAACGATTTTTCGTTTGATCAAACTATTTGCGCTAAATCCTTTGACTTCGATATTCGAAGTCGAAGGATTTAATTTAGATGGTGGAATATCGAGAGTTAATTAACCCTCGATATTCGACCCTATGTAAATCTGCCCCTTAGCATTTGTTTTCAGACTAAAATCTGCAGATACACAGTATGAGGTATGGGTGGTATTAGGCAGTACTGGTGTCTCCTCTGCCATTTTTGTGCTGTAGAGAAAAGTCACATGATATTAGCCCTAAGATTTATGTAATCTACTTTCGACATGGATCTGATGCTGCAGGCTGTTGCATTAATCCCAATGGGAGATCCTTGTGATGCTGGAAAAGTCACTTTGGGGGTTATGTAATAAAAAGCACAACATTTGCCCTGGAGCGCTAATCCATAGCGACCAATCAGCAGGTAGAATTTACTGGTCACCTGTTTCAAAGCAAACTTAGTGCCTTTTATTATATATGGGGGTTTGTGTGTTTGAATAGTTAGTAAGCCTGCGATGACTGCCGAAATCATTGGTTGAGTTCCACATGGAAAAAGCACCAAATAAATACTTTGCTTTCCCTTTAATGAACTTAGGAATCACACCACAGGGGAAAACAATTCTGCTTTCAGAATACTTCCAATCCCCCATGTTACATAATTACATAGTTCATTTAAGTTGAAAAAAATAAAACCCATCAAGTTCAACCTTTCCAACTGACCCCAGCGCACATATATATATATATACAAAGACCTATATATAGACCTATTGATACACTCAAATATATAAACTATATATACCAATACCTATACTAACTAATTGTTACTGATCCCAATGGCAAGGGATTGGTGCTTGTGCAAAAAGTCATCCAAGTCATCCAAGCCACTAATTAACTAATTAACCAATCCCAGGTAACCGGTTGCTCACTGGCAGCTCTCACCTTGCCTTATGGCAGGAGTGGCCCGTGAAGAACCACTTTCTCTGCTTCAAATGAAAATACGTTTTCTCAAGCCTAAAGAGGTGGTCTCTTATTATTTTATCTTTTCTATGTAAAAAAAAATATCCCCCACTATTTGACTATAATGTTCTCTAATATACCTGTAAAGAGTAATAATGTTACTCCCCATCCTTTACCCAGGGCTGTATTGAGGTGTGGTGTAGTGATGTGCAGGACGGGTTTTACCCACAGGGCTAGATTTACATAGTGGGCACCCCTAGGCCCACTGCTGTTCGTCTCCCCCCCCCTCTTTATTTGGGAAAGTTTTCGTCATCAGGACCGGAGCAATGGGGATTGGTGCACAGGAAATTTAAAAAACTATATCTCCTGTACATCCCCAGTGTTTCTGAACCAATGTGGGTGTGGTTGGGCAGCATGCCATCCCCTAAAACCCTGCCACCCATAGGCCTGGGCCTTGGCGGCCATTCTTAAACATAGGCTATGTTCTTAAACATAGGCATTAAACTGCACAAGTGCAGTTGGGAACATCAGCCAATCTCGTATTTAGTTTCCAAGCTTGAAGTAGACTGTTCAAATCGAAGTGTTCATTGGTTGCTACTGACTATCGCACAAGGTGTTGTTTAGCACCTATGTGAGTCTTACTCTTACTATGCAGTGGTGGGTCCATGTAATTCCCTGTTTCCATTTCTGGCTGACAGCCTAATTGATTCCACATTTTTACCACCCCTTCATTTATTTAATATAATAATATTTTAATGACCCCTTAAACAAGCAAGGATCTGACGGCCCTTTATCTAATTGTTGGCCGCTCACACTTTCTCTAAGTGGCTGTATTGTACTGCACTATATACTACAGATGACAAAACTTTGGACTCAAGTCATTAGTAAATGGAAAATCGTAGTGACCAGTTCCTGGTTTCAGATAATACTATATATGTTGTATATGCTCTTTTCTTCCTGAATAAAACAATCCCATCTCTACAAGATACTTTGTTCTAAAGGTGTTGTTTGGCAAAATCAAGCAAGTATTCTCCCACTTTTTTTGGATAACTTGCCAACAAGAGGGCACTTTTCATTAGCATATATGAATCAATTTAATTTAATCCCGACTAAGAGAAGGGGTATGATGTCTTTTTAAGTACAGGGCCCTTGTACTCCTTGTACCCCTATGAATTAGCGAAATACCAGTGGATCAGATTAGTGACACATGCTTATGCTAGGGCCAGTCAACAAGAAGCCCATCAGATGTAGGGCGGAACTAAAAATACCAGAATCTATCTGTGGTTATTAGGGAGAGGGAATGATGAGAACCCAACCCCACCTGCACTTTAGCCTTACAGAGGTCAAAGCTTTTGCCGATTACTGTTTATGTAGCGTTTTCAGCTTCACCCTAGTCAGAGTATTATATAAACAGTAAGGGGCAGATTCACTAAGGGACGAATTTCGAAGTTAAAAATACTTCGAAATTCGACCCTCGAATTGAAATCCTTCGACTTCGAATATCGAAGTCGAAGGATTTAGCGCTAAACGTTCGATCGAACGATTCGAAGGATTTTAATCAAACGATCGAATGAATATCCTTCGATCAAAAAAAGCTTAGCAAGCCTATGGGGACCTTCCCCATAGGCTAACATTGACTTCGGTAGGTTTTATCTGCCGAAGTAGGGGGTCGAAGTTTTTTTTAAAGGGAAAGTACTTCGACTATCGAATGGTCGAATAGTCGAACGATTTTTACTTCGAATCGTTCGATTTCGGTTAACCAATTGGATGGTCGAAGTACCCAAAAAAACCTTCGAAATTCGAAGTTTTTTTCATTCGAATCCTTCACTCGAAGTTAGTGAATCTGCCCCTTAGTATATACATATGCCTGCAAGAGGAGTTCAGCCTTCGACACTTCCCTGCTCTGTGTAATGTCCCTGGAACTGAATGCTCTTAAAGATGCTGGAGAGTGGCCAAACTCTAGTCTCACACAATCTTACTCATGACATTGCTATAAAAGCCATTGCCTGCTCTCCCTGGCCCCAGGGTATCCTGTTGTACATAGCAAAGTACATCATGTACCATCAGCTGATAGCGGTGTTTGCACATTTACCTACCTCTATCTGTTTGTACTGTAGGCCTGACAGTCACCAAAGGCTTGTTCTGTCCCATTCTATCAAGTAAAATTATGGCTTAGGAAATATCTCATATATGGAGGTTTAACTGCAAAACTCCAGCTGTTCCTGAACTAAATTCCCATCATTCTGCAAAATCCAGCATGTAGAGTCCTGTGCTAAACCAACCCATGAACCCACAACTGCCTTATCAGCAACCCGACCCGCAATCTGCCAACCACCATCAAACAGAAGTGATGTTGCTGTAAACCAAAAGTGACATCATCAAAAGTGGGCAGGGACAGAAACAAGTTTTGTAAAAAAAAGAGTAAAACATAGACAATATAATATAAGATAAGCAATTTAGATGAGACCCGACCCGCAACCCGCAGACCCACGACCTGCAGACCCGCATCTTTACCCGCACCTGAAAATCCTACCCTTATTCCGCAGGGTACCCGCTTTTTTTGTGGGTAACCCGTGAGTACCCGACCCACTGCAGGACTCTACCAGCATGTTCAGTAAAATTCAAACAACACTAGAATATTATGACCACGTGCCCTTTACTGACTTCGGCCTTCTTCTTCATGAATAATGGTGCCCAGCAAAAAGAGTAAATATTGGAGTATTCTAAAAATGCACATTTTCTATTCACTCTGAGACAGGGCTTTCACACTGTGTTGCTGCACTGGAAGGCCCAAAGCAGTGAATGAGAACCCAACTAAAGTTATTGTAATTCCCAGTTCAATGGTCAGTTCACCAAAAACGTGTACTATGCCAAAGATGGGCAGGTCATATTGCAAGGAAGTCCATGGGGGAACCATGAAAGCAGCTATAGAAGGCATTCCTTTCAAGGGATGTCCTATTTTTGGTAAAAGGCTGACAGCACAATATGAGCAAGGGGCTGATAAAGTGCCATGACTACCCCTAACTGCACTGCGTCTGTATTTAGTTCTCTATTGCCATACAAGTTAAGCAGCCTACCAATGATGCAGTGTTGAGCTTGGTCTCCTAGGTTCTACAAGAGAACAAGAGATCCAGGCCCACTCTCATAAAAATTAGATTGAAATAATGTTTTTATTGACCAATAGAAATAATGTTTTTATTGCAAATAGAAAGAGCTGATGGGAATCGTACATTGGTTGGAACCCTCCTGGAAATCCTGTGGTACTCTAGTTGGCCAGTGTGATCCTGAAATAATTTGCTTTTAATATTTGTTCCTTATCTTTTGATTTGTCTGTGGTGACTGGTCTAATTGGTTGGATCCACACCAAACCTACAAACAACAGATCCATAACCATTGACCATTTACAAACCACAAGAAGGTTTTGCTCAACCTAACCCACGATAAAACCAATATTGGTGTTAACCAAGACCAGGGTGAATATGGGAAGGGAGATAAGGAAGTCTATTTTGTGACCTGCAACCCAACCTGTAGACCTTCTGTAAAGCAAACCCAATGGGAGTAATTGGATTGCGGTCTAGGTGTGCTCTACAATTGTACAAGCCAGGGTCAAAACCAGAAAATCAATGCAAAGCACAGGATCAGGGCAGAGCAAGAATCAGGAACTAGGATACAACAGTGACCAGATTAATCACAGCCGAAGCAGACCATGCCTCCCTGAAAACTCAAAGCAATGCAAAGCACTGAGCTGGGAACCTAATTATCTTTTCATATTAAGCAGACATATTGCAGAATATGCTGCAGGTCTCTTATTTAAATATATGTTACACCTGCCAACCCACACTGTTACCTGCATGCCCACTTAGCTGCCCGCAACCTGCCAAACACCCCCATTGATTGTGTGTACATGATCAGCCGTAGGATAATTTTTAGGGCTGAGAATTCAGTCTGACCTAATATCCTGTTGCAATAAACCATTTGATTGAGTAGTAGTGGAACTTGGCTAGTTTCTGGGCACAGTTTGCTTTCAGGAATAAATGCACCACTTTCATGAATCAAAGACCAAAGCCATTAATCTGACCATGCAATTTGTTGTCAACTCTTTTTTTTCCATTCTGACTGCTAATGAGTCAGTTTAAAGTCTTCTCTGTGTCCTCTGGTATTTTCCATTAGTGCTTTGCTACTTCCAACGCTTTCAAGTTAATACATTGACCTGAAAATTCCTATTTGCTCAAAATGCCCAGTTTAGAGCTGTCACCAAGTCACTGTTATACATTGCTGCCACCTCTTACACTATCTAATGATACTCTTGCAAACATTTCAGAATGTACAAAACAAGCTTTAGAGAAATAAAATGGGTTATCAGCAATAACACTTCCATAAACACACCATGTTCTACCCGAGGTTATACAAATTCAATCCTCTGTAAATGTTCATTGTGTCTCTATGGTTGTGGTTGTTGAAGTTCTCCTTAGACATGGTTCCCCTTACGCTCATATACAGATTGGTTTATCCCTCATTCAGTCAAAATTCAGTCACAAATATGTTTTCAGCCCAAATCTGACCCTCATTGACATTCAAGTTCAACTTTCAGATGTATCTAGTGGAGTAAACAGCCATTCTCTCCAAATCGATTGGTCTTCAGACTGATCCCCCTATCACTGATCTAAGCCCAAACACTGGCACTGACCCCATTGCTCTATGTGATGAACCTGCAATGGTTTTCAGAGCTTACATAACTGAGATTTTGGGTTTACTTCTGTAGTTTGACATTTTCCAAGCTGCCAAATATGTAAATAATCATTTTGTTACCATGCTACAAATTTAAGGTATTTCCAGGACATTATGTAAAAATGTACCCCCAAAATGCCCACAGGCTGAACTTATCGACACGCCCATCCACCCATTGTTTTGAGCCCCTTTAGGGAAGCCAGAATGCTGCAACAATGTTGGATCAATGGGCAAAGAACACGGGTACATGTAAATGAAAAAACAGCCTCCTCTCCTCGTTCACTACAGACCCGTTTTCTGTTTTGTTTTCATCTTCTGTATTCATCTTTATCTAATTCCTTTACCCTTTTTTTCTCTTCTTCAGTCTCTCACCCACAATCTATTTTTGCTTCCTTCCAAATATACCAAAGGATTATGCATCAAGGGAGTGGGGGCAGAAGAATGCAGAGACCCACCCTGACACACGCAAACACAGACTCTCAGGCAGTGGCAAAGCCTATGGACAAATATTTGGGCACTGTGTTCATCTGGAAATTTTAGGCTGCTGAGTACGATGCAAAACTATGAGTATCAAATATCCATAAAACAATGCATCCAGGCCCTTGCTGATTATGTTACTGGTATATTTGCTACCTTCTCACACTCAGACTTTGCTGGTGCACTATGTTGAGTTGACACCAGAACTGTAGGCCCCCACCTTCTAGACATATCATGGGCACAATGAAAGTGCCCACATATTCTATAGCACTGTACAATAAATGGGTATACACATTGAACATACGGATTTACATACAAATCAGCCAATAGATGATACAAGAGGTAAAGAGGGTCCTTCACAAAAGAGCTTACAATCTAAAAAAGAAGGGCAGAGACACAAGATGCAATTGAATTATAACGCATAGAAGAGATAGAGCGCCCAATGTTTATCAACCCACCTGATTTACATACAAATCAGCCAATAGATGATACAAGAGGTAAAGAGGGTCCTTCACAAAAGAGCTTAAAATCTAAAAAAGAAGGGCTGAGACACATGGTGCAAATGAATTATAATGCATAGAAGAGATAGAGCGCCCAATGTTTATCAACCCACCTTCTACCCTTCCCTACAGATTGGCCTGCTGCTGTAGAGCCAGGGAATGATATTCCTGCTTCTAAGTAGGCTGAATCTGATCTGGGTCTTGTATTCTCCAACTTGGCATCAGATGAATCAAAGACCTCTACTGGCATACAAAATAAAGGGTCTATCTCAGTTTTAAACATATTCTATTATTCAAGACCAATTTTCTTTTTCCCCAGAGGGTGACATAGTCCCATGGAGAAATCTTCTACTTGTGATAGATAGGGCATTCTTCTAAAGAATATAACTCCTTTTTCGAGATGTTTGGATAAATCAGCAGCCTTTGAAGTCCAACTGGACAGTCCCCCTTTAGTTAATTGATGATGAATGGAAACATGTTCTATAACCATGCTGGCGGCAAATAAGTGAAGTCAATTCAGATATGATTTTATTGACATTTAAGCTGGATTTCAAGGAGTATCTAGGACAGCACAGTAAATAGGTATTCTCCCCAAATCTATCTCTAAAATGCCTTTGGATTGGCACCACTTACTCTTACCTAGGGTCTCATACTACTAAGTAAGCATCCCCCAATTAATAGGTTACTAGGGACCCCTGGGTTTTATTCACACCTTTCCAAAATTTAAAGGGGCCCCAAATGAAAAAAATGCCCGTTCTATGCAGACCCATGCCCCTATTTCACCCCTACCCAATAATGCCAATGCCCTGCCCATGATACACACAAACCACACCCACAACATCAACAAAAGCCCTCCCCTTCTGTGACCCACACCAGTTCCCTTCTATATTCCACTGATGGCAGTCCTGCCTAACCGCAGATATTCCAAAGTAGGTAACATATGGGAATCCCAACCAAACAAACATAACAAACAAATAACCCCAGCTAGATTATAGCCACATAAAGAAATGTCAAGGGGCATTGTAACTTCCAAAACCTATATTCTGGAATTTGTGTAAAATGGTGCTTTCTTTTGCACTTATTTTTCTAACTATTTTTTCATCCAACATATTTTCCATTACTCCATCTGTCCTTCCATTGCATGTCTTCTCTGTATGGGACTCACAGCTGTGCCAAAAAATCTTGCAATCAGATCTCACTCAGTATATAACAAGCATTTTAAATCTTTGGCTCACACAGTCATTGGCATTCTCCAGGGCACTATAGGGTAGGGATGGGCAGAGAAGCAGAAGGAGAGGAAAGACATGCGACATCTCCAGGAATACATTATAAACCACTTAGTAGAGATGTGTGAAAAGAGCAACCTTCCCCAAAAAATACACTTTGTTATCTTTGGATGAAGCCAAGCATCTGACTACCTATCCATCTTTACTACAGCCAAAAGGGCCTTCTGGGCTCAAATAATACATTGGATATCTTTCTTTAAAGCACTTTCAGCCAGTCCATTCTTCTACAGCAGTAACTAAAATCCAGTGTCTAAGAGAGGATCCTGGGACTAGAGGAGAAACATACAGGCTGGCTAGGCTGCAGGAGAGAGACTCAAGACTTTATTTTTGTCTGCTTAAATAAATGTTTTTATGACTTCATTCAGTTCTACAGTAGGTAAAATGTTATGTAGGGTAGGCAGGTGTGCTTTTGGTTATAAAACTGTGCCTCCATTCAACTACTACTTACTAGTGATGGGCGAACTTATTCACCAGGCGCAAATTCGTGATCAATTTCCCCGTTTTGACGCCGTTTTTTGACAATCCCGACTACAATTTCGTCACTGACGGCAATTTACCGCACGCCCATTGACTTTAATGCAACTGGATAAAATAGGCGAGCATCAAATTGTTGCCAGCGTCATAAATCACGTTTTGCAAATTTTTCTCCATTTCACGACTTTCGCAGGAAATTTAGAAATTTTCCGGGGAAAGCAAAATGGGACAAAGTCACCCATCACTACTACTTACACCTACTCCTACAGTAGTTCACTGTACTGCTAATACAATAGAAATATGGTGCAATGTTGTGCAAGGGAGCCATGTACTGACCTCCCACTGCTGTCTTTGGGTCCCTAGGCACTGCATTTAGCACCTAGTGATACGCTTTGTAATAAGGTGCATGCATGGGATGTCCAAGGTAAGTGAATCAACAATAGTGTTTAGCCGCACACCACTTACTTGCTTGCTGGGTGCATCCGTATCCCTGGCAGCCTCCGAGCCAAATATTGTACAGATATGTGAAGTGGGAAGGAGCACACCAAAATGTCCAGGCAGTGCCTTAATTCATATGCAGATTTATTGAGTGCACAAGCTTTCGGGGTGAAAACCCCTTCCTCAGATTGCACCTGAGGAAGGGGTTTTCACCCCGAAAGCTTGTGCACTCAATAAATCTGCATATGAATTAAGGCACTGCCTGGACATTTTGGTGTGCTCCTTCCCACTTCACATATATGTCCAAGGTAAGGGCATTCCCTTACATATCACCTTGTTTACTAGGGAAAATTGCTGGTCATGGGATTCTTTCTTATAATTTCCAATATCTTCAATACAAATTGTTTTATAATCTAAAATAATACCTATTGTATAATCCCTTATAAAATGTTGGGAGGAGAAGTAATAGCTAAAATGGAATTCTCTGGGCTTACCTTTAGTAGGAATAACCCCACAAAGATACCATAATGCATGTACACCCTCTATTAAGCACAATTATGTCTTAAGTTTCATAAATACTTACACAATGCTCACACACTAACCACTTGCACTTGTGCCCATGATGAATTCTTCTGTACTCTGCAGCTTGCACTGGCTTGAGAATCTGGTTCAAGGTCCAGAGCAGACACAAAAGGGCCGAGTATTTGTCTGCCTAAAGCAGAAGCATAAGGTTCTCTTGGCTGTTGCATCCCTTGGGGCTCATGCCTTGTAATGTCCCTATTTGGGGTTTCAAGGGGATGGCCATGTCTTGGTCTACTGACTTCCCTCTGGTATGCTTAACTGGCAGGCCCAGGTAACGTAAGATCAATGACTTTAGCCACACCCCAATTCCACCCAAACTCATGTAGGCCCTACACCATTTTTATAATGGCCAAACTAATTTAACCTTTAAGTTAACTTTTAGTATGTTATAGAATGGCTAATTCTAAGAAACTTTTCAATTGGCCTTCATTATTTCTTTTTATAGTTTTTTAATTATTTTTCTTCTTCTGACTCTTTCCAGCTTTCAAATGGGGGCCATTGACCCCATCTAAAAAATAAATGCTAGGTAAGGCTACACCTTTATTGTTATTGCTACAATTTGCAAATTTATTAGTTCCTCTTGGGTTGTCCTAGCCCAGCTCCTCCCTCTACTGTGTATACATGGTACTTGGAATCCCCTAAACTTCATTAACACAAAACTCCAAATTAAGTTGGTATAACTCAACAAGGGCCACATTATTTCTATAAGGATAAGTGCACACGATAAGATTTGGGGAGATTTGGTTGCCCCGCGACAAATCGCCTCTTCTTCGGGCGACTAATATCTCCCCAAAAAGCCTTCCCACTGGCTAGAATCTAAATCGCCAGCGGGATGGCACTCGGAGCGCTTCGTTTTTCGAACTCACCCAAAGTTTCCTTCCAATTTTGCGCTCCGAGTGCAATCCCGCCGGTGATTTAGATTCTAGTTGGCGGGAAGGCTTTTCAGGGAGATGAGTTGAACGAAGAAGAGACGATTTGTCACTGGGCGACTAAATCTCCCTGAATCTTAGCGTGTGCCCTTACCCTAAAGGGCCACGCGAGCTGCAAACTACAAAAAGAGAGTGTTATGCACTCAAAACTTCATCACAAGTCAGCCTGTGGCTCAATAAAATTGGCTAAATGCATGTGACTGTGTGACATGATTGTTGCTACTCAAGCTAATGCCACATGGTGATGCCTAGCCAGACACCCAAGAAGTAAAGATTTTCGCCACATTTTTTGGCACGGTTTGCACCTCAGTTTTTAAAAAAAGCTGCATAAATTAGGGATGCACCGAATCCAGAATTCGGTTCGGGATTTGGCCAGGATTCGGCCTTTTTCAGCAGGATTCGGATTCGGCCGAATCCTTCTGCCCGGATCCGAATCCTAATTTGCATATGCAAATTAAGGGCAGGGAGGGAAATTGCGTGACTTTTTGTCAGAAAACAAGGAAGTAAAAAATGTTTCCCCCGTCCCACCCCTAATTTGCATATGTAAATTAGGGTTCAGATTCGGTTCGGTATTCGTCCGAATCCTTTGTGAAGGATTCGGGGGTTCGGCCGAATCCAAAAAAGTGGATTCGGTGCATCCCTAGCATAAATACGCTTAGCGGTTTCAAGCTTAGGCAATGGCACATGATGCTAGTGTGTTTACGCTTTTTTAAAAACCGCATTGCGGACCATGCCGAAAATCCGCATGTGTGTCCATGCCCTAAGACTACAACAAACAGTTGAATATATGTTGCATCTCCCAAAACACCCTTTTGAAATGCCTGCCCTAACACAAGTGTTTTTTCAGACTTTTTGGGTTTATGCTGTCTTCTTGTATTTCAAAGTTGATCAGATCCCACTTCTTAATAACAAGGTATCAGACACAGGGAAATATTGTTAAAACCTGCTATAAAAATGTTTAATACTGCAAATAAGAGAGTTTAACAAAATGTAATCCTAACTGACATTCTGTCACCCTAAGTGGCATTCAGTCTGGGTAACTAGAGCAAACATATGAGCATTTACCCCAAACACCACCACGAATTGGCCTTCAGACTGGGCTCCTCCAGGACAATTTAAACAACCCTACTGCTCTAAGGGAAAGGAGGTAGATTTCAGACGGCAGGAGGGAGGTGCTCTCATCTAATCCTGGTGCCTGAAAGGAATTCCCTACCACTCAACTATATTTTTGTTTTTCAGGAGCCCAGAATACTTCTATCCACTGTGACCCTAGCAACCTCTACAAGGAGAATATAAAACAGTGCCTTAATACTTGTACCAACAGCTCACAAGGGCTAAGAATCTTAATATTACAGTTTAGCAGACTTCGGGTTATATGTTTTATCATAAAATAATCTCTCATTACATCCCATCTTTGACCCTTGAGTAGGGATGTAGCGAACTGCCGATTTGATGTTCGCGAACGCCGTTCGCGAACACCGGCAAAAAATGCGAACGTTCGCGGACAGTTCGCGAACTTCGAACACCCGCTAAAATCGTTCCATTCGAACGATCGAAGGATTTTAATCATTCGATCTAAGGATTTTCGTTCGATCGAAGGATTTTCATTCGAATCGAACGATCGAAACCATTCGATCGAATGCTTTTCATTCGATCGAATGCTTACAATCGTTCGAACGAATGGAAATCGTTCGATTTTTAGCGGTCAAAGGAATTCGAATGGTCGAATGGTCGAACGAATCGAACGCGAACCCAAATTGGCGAACGTCGCGCGACGTTCGCGAACATTCGGCGGACGCGAACGGTCGAAGTTCGCGCAAACAAGTTCGCCGGCGAACAGTTCGCTACATCCCTACCCTTGAGCTGCTTTGGGACTACAATATCAATCATCTACTGTACAAAGAACTGTAGTATTGTGACAGCTAGAGGGACGCAGTTTTGATCCAACAATAATCAATAAAACATTATTTTTTACGGTGCCCAATCATATCAAAGCCCCTTCTCCTGACACTTGGCCAGAGTTTATATCACAAAGCAAATGTTTTAGAGGAATAAACAAAACGCATTTGTAAACAAGTTTTGTAAATAAAACAGAAAAATCCATTAAAATATGTTTCCTTAAGGCTCTGAATACAAAGTGAAAACTCACTGAAGGTTCTTATTTATATGGGAATGATGTATTTTATACATTGATTGTTCATCATTATCTGCCCCAGAGGAGCTGACAATCTAATGATCCAATTGCAGAGGGAAGGCAAGACTTTCAGGCAGGACAAACATTCCAGATATGCAGCACTAGCCATTGAACCACCAAACCATTCTAAGAAGTGGAGTAAGATATTATTGGGCCCCACAGCAATTTATTTTTCAGGCCCCCAAAATGTTTAAAGTTGACTCGCTTTACCAATATTTATTGAAACTGTATATGAATTAGGGCCTCATGGGGCCCCTATACCTCCTGGGCCCCCCTGCAGGTGCAGGGTCTGCTTCCTATAGTTATGCCCCTGATTTTTAGGTTGTCCAATCTGCTGCCCTCCAGTTGTTGCTGAGTTGTAACTCCCAGCCTTTGGCTGACGGCAGAGAGTGGCTGGGAGTGAAGTCTGACAAAACGTTTATGGATTAATACCAAATGCAAATCTTTACCCATTGAATAAAAGTGAAAAGTAGAAAAAAGCGGAGAGTCATTTGCCACCTGTCAGACAGATTAAGCTTGGTCTATTTTTCATTTGATTTAACCCAAGAGAATATATATATATCTTCAGTCGGTATATGGACAGGGTTTCAGGTTTCCACCTTGGCATAAAGCGTTGCCATACCGAGTTCCCAGGGATCTTATTGAAGATTCACAAAGTCAGCAATTGAACGTCTTCCAAGATCAAAGCCCCAAGCCCTCTCTTTGGGTGGATCACATAGAAAGAATAAAGAGAAAATAAAGAAGGGAACTCACCAGATCCGTTGCTGATTGCAGTCCCTTTCTCTCCCTCGCTGTCTGTGCCTTACAGATGATGACTTTTTAGACTTTACTGCCAGCTAGCTGGGGCTAGAGATGGCCAACAGAGGAGGAGGCAGAAGGGGGAGTAGGAGGGGTAATATTAGACAGTGTCAGATGGGGAAAGCAGTTCTCCCAGAGCTGATGGAAAGAGTGCTATAAAGCCAGCTCCCAAATGCCTGCAGATCTAGTCTCAGAGCTTGGGCAGGATAATATCATGCTCTGTGTTACATTAGATCTGTACATCAAGTGAGACGCTTCCCTGGCTGCAGGCTTTTTCTGGGATCTGTTATTGTATTGTGCAGCTCTTTCAATATTTTTTCCCCTGTACCGTAATGGGCGTAGTTATCATAGGAGCAACAGACAATCTGGCAGAATTCACCAGTAAAGAACTCCATAGCCCTGATCACTTGTACAGGAGGAATTTGAAGTTCTCTAATAGGCTCTTGTCTATGCAGCCTTTTAATATATATTCCCCACTTGTCTATTCATGAACTAAAGCCAGTTTAGCAAAAATAAAATGCTACTTCCCTGTTTGTTATAAATAGTGATGGGCGAATTTATTCGCCAGGCGCGAATTCGCAGTGAATTCCCGCGATTCGCTGCCAACGAATAAATTCCGAAACCGTCAGGACAATTCACCAGCGTCAAATAAATGGGTGGGTGGCGTCCAAAAAACGGACGCTGGCATCAAAAACGAGACGCCAGCGCCGTTTTGCAAATTTGTCGCCGTTTCGCGAACTTCGCTGGAAATCTGCAAATTTTTCGGCGAAGCAAAATGCCCCAAATTCGCTTATCACTAGTTATGAAAGGTAAAGCACTGCATAACTTGTTGGCGCTATATAAATAAATGATGATGACTCTTATTATTAATAATATGATCTGTGCAACAGTTTGTAACAGAGTTGTTTAATGCAAGATTTGCCCTAAGAACCCCTCTGCAGCCTAAAGAACCCAAATGCAGTTTAAAAGGGTTGTTCACTATTAAATTAACTTTTAGTATGACGTAGAGAGTGAGATTCTGAGACAAATTGCAATAGGTTTTCATTTTTTTTATTATTTAGCCTTTTATTCAGCAGTTCAGCAGTTTGGGATTTCAGCAACTTGGTTGCTAGGGTACAAATGACCCTAGTAACCAGGCACTGATTTGAATAAGAGACTGGAATATGAATAGGAGAGGCCTGAATAGAAAGATGAGTAATAAAAAAAATACATTTGTAGCCTTACAGCGCATTTGTTGAAATCTGGAAAGAGTCAGAAAGAAAAACAAAATACCTCAAAAACCATAAAATATAAATATTGAAGACCAATTGCAAAGTTGCTAGGAATTTTACATTCTATAACATACTAAAGTTACCTTTAAAGGTTAACCACCCCTTTAAGAAATAAAACTGGGCAATGCTTACATCAGGCATTTTTCTGCACCCAACTCCAGGGAGATCAGTAAACAACTACCCACGCTTACACTTCTCCAACATAGGAATAGTAGTGTAACTATAGAGGAAGCAGACCCTGTAGTGGCAGGGGGGCCCGGGGAACAGAGGGAGCCTGGACTGTGGGGTCTGCTTCCTCTATAGTTAAAGTGGACCTGTCACCCAGACATAAAAAGCTGTATAATAAAAGTCCTATTCAAATTAAACTTGAAATCCACATTTTTTTTTATTAAAGCATTCATAGCTGTTGTAAGCTCATTTAAACATCTCAGCTGTCAATCAAATATTGCCTGCCCCTCCTCTATGCCTTAGGCGGGGCAGACAATTACTTTCACTTTCCATTCAGCACTTCCTCGATGTCACTGCTCTCCCCACATTCCCCCAGTTCTCTTCACCATTTAATTCTGAAACCAGGGCATGGGGATGGACATCAGGTCCCCCATTCTGGTGCACATTCTGAGATGATACAAGGCTTGTCTTAATAACAGTGTCCACAATATGGCTCCTGCCTGCTTGTTATAATTATAAATTCCCAGACTGAAGGAAACAAGATTCATATAATTTAAAGAGTGTAAGGAAAGTTCATCTTGCTTGACTAACATGATAAAATAGGATTTGGAATATTTTATTTGGGTGACGGGTCCCCTTTAATAAGAAAACCCTCTCCTTCCCAGCTGCTCTCTTACGGGCGAGGAAAGGGACACAAGTCGGGGTGGGGCATGGGCAGGGTGGGAAGTGGGCAGGAGGATGAAGATAGGGGTGCGCCGGAAGTCCAGCGCACTCTAGTTACGCTACGGTCACTGACCCCATCAGAAAACACATGCTCTGTAAGTCTACAAATGTATTGTTATTGCTACGTTTTATTACAAATTTTTATATCCAGGTCTCTTCTATTCATATTCCAGTCTCTTATTCAAATCAGTGCATCGTTACTAGGGTAATTTGGACCCTAGCAACCAGACTACTAAATTGCAAACTGGAGAGCTGCTGAATAAAAAGCTAAATAACTCAAAAACGACAAAAAATAAAAAATGCAAACGAATTGCAAATTGTCACAGAATATCCCTCTCTACATCATACTAAAAGTTAATTTGAAGAAGAACAACACCTTTAAAACTGCAGTGATAATGAGCAAGGCATGACTTTAATTATTCCAAGGATCCTGGCAATGGAGCAGTAAGTTCAGTTATTCTCTATGGTCCATACACAGAGACACACTATTAATAAATACAATAATGTCTGTGTGCACTGACAGAGAATGAGTAGTGTGCGCTTGTACTTACCATAAGGTTTCCTGTAAACCAACATACATCTGAACTCACAAATATAAATGCAGACCTATTATCTAACAGTCATCCCAGTAATGGTTTCTGGTTATGTGCTGCCCTGATTGTATGAATATTTCAGCAGACAGCCATAAAGAAATTACGCAGCCATTACAAGCAATGATTTCCTAAGGTCAAGACGCAATTGGCACTTTACTATCCAAGAGGGGATTGTAAAAGAATTATAGAAAAGATCCAGCAGGCAGATAATCATTTTACATTTCTGCAATTACTTATTACTTACATTTTGCATTACCTATAGATCACTTCCTTCCAGGAGGAGCATTTTGGCTGCCAAATGTTCCTTACCTGCACCACCATCTCAGGGATTCTGAGATCAAACTACAAATAATCAGGTTATTTGGAATTGTAATGGTTAAAACTAAAAATATGTACTGAATTTTCCAGCCAGCATGGATGAGTATATAATACACAAAAGCCATGAACTACCTGTAAATTATATCCTTATAAACGGTGAGTTCTGATGTCATCAGTTATAAACGGTGAGTTCTGATGTCATTTCTGTCACATGACTCACTGAATTATATAAATAAAGTACCCCCAGTTGCAAAATATGAGGATATTAGAAGTACCCTGGGGTACTTTATATATGAGGATATTAGAAGTACCCTGGGGTACTTTATTTATTATAATACACAAATTTCAGTTAGTCATGTGACAAAAATGACATCAGAACTCACCGTTTATAACTGATGACATCAGAACTCAACGTTTATAAGGATATAATTTACAGGATATTCGAGGCTTTTGTGTATTATATAGTGAATAAAGTACCCCCTCTTGTAAAATATAAGGATATTATAAGTACCCTCGGAGTTTCTTGACCTGTATAAAAACACTCGGCCTTTGGCCTCGTGTTTTTATATGGTCATGAAACTCCTCGGAAACATAATATCCTTATAATATACAAAAGCCATGAATATCCTGTAAATTATATCCTTATAAACGGTGAGTTCTGATGTCTTCAGTTATAAACGGTGAGTTCTG